>CAKAOH010027875.1:0-41029 GCA_916701665.1 Sebastiscus tertius | reverse complement strand
TAAATGTGATTTTGAAATTGCAGCAGTCGATGCAAGTACATCTTTATTTTAGAGTAATTGCACAAAGTGGACAGCTGTGATGTCTCTTCCGCTCACTTTCTTCGCTAAGCTGCTTCTGAGAATGCTCTTTAACCTAAACGCATACACACAAGCTTGAGTTATCAGCTGGATCATAAACATCCTTATCATACAAGATGAAGCAGATGTGGGTAGTATTAGCTCACGCACAAGTACCAGCAAACAGACAGGGGGAAAAAATGTATTAGTTGCACTATCATATCCCACCAGCACTCAAACACATGTGGACCACGAGGGCGAGGAATCCCTCTATTAGGAGATGAATGAGTGTCCGGGCCCACCTGCTTGACGTGATCTGCAGAGACCCTGAGGGCCTGAGCCTTGTCAAACACACTGACTCTCTCTATTGACTTCAGGAGGAGTGAGGGTTGTTATGTAACAGTGACACAAACACACTGTAGCACCTCCGCTGGGGTCTGGATGAGTAATCGTCTCTGCTCAATTACGATGCTGCAGGGGCAAGAAGGAGGAAGAGCTTTGTTCCTGCGAGTTGAAAGATTTGTGACACTCTGTTAAAGTAATAGATAAAGTTAGATTTCACTAATGAAGTAGTACATTTTTAAAGTTTTCCAAGTTGGATTTATTGAGCTTTTGTTGGAGAAAAACTTTTTGCGGTGGATTCTGAAACGGTCGGATGTTGGGTGGGTGGAGGAAGGAGAAGGAGAGGAGAGGAGAGGAGGGGGAAAAGCATAGACTGATAAGGTTCAGATGTGGTCTTGAAATCTAGCAGAAAGGAGGGAAGGTGTGTGGAGCTTTTCTGTGCACAATTTTCTTATGATCTGGTGGCAAAATTGAAGGAAAGTTATTTTGGCAAAGAACTTGGATGTTCCACAGCTTCTCTCTGTCAGTCTGTCAATTACACGCACACCCTGTCTCCCTCTCAGTCTTCAATCTACTTTCTCTGTCTCGGTGTCATAGATTGATCAGTGGAACAGCAGCAACTGAACACCAGCAGCAACTGGAATAAATGAGAAGATTAAGAGGATATTCAGCATTAATAATCCTCCGATGTCTACTGTATGTATGTGTGTATGTGTGTGTGATGGGCAGGCTTAATGCAGCCTCTTCTAAGCATCCAGTGATTAGCTGACTTACTTTTGGCTGCACTGTGCTAAGATGAAGGTGAGGATTCCTGGTGGGGTCAGTGAACGTGGGCGTGTATGGGAAATAGAGAATAGTGGGTTGATTTTGTGCGAGTGTGTGTGTGTTTAGCACTGTAGAGGTGAACAGACTCTGTTTTGTTTGGGCCACCAGCAGGGAGGTTGGTGTTTGAGGGTGTCACTCAGCGACTAAAACGTGCAGACCTTTAGACCGACATGGGTCGACAGCCTGTCATGGGCTCTCTCTCTCTCTCTCTCTCTCTCTCTCTCTCACACACTTTCTTAATCTCCCTCGCACACACGCTGATGTTATCTCGACCAATCCCAGCTACTTCGCCTCCATTTGAGTGATGTGTCTGTCTTGCAAAGATGTGTGTGTGTGTGTGTGTCTCCAGGTGTGAATGCACGATCACACCTGACTGTCTAGTAGTGATTCCCTCTAGACATTCGACTTGGCTGAGCATGAAGGTCTCTGACTGAAACATGATTAAATTATTATTTCTTTTAGAAAGGTGGACAGCTTGTTTCACTGCTGTAAGCCACTTTGACTGTTAACAGGTCAGGGAAACACCAGTGTGATGCGAAATGACTGAATTAGGTGATTTATAGTCAGTTATGAACTATTTTTATTAGGGGTGTAAGAACATATGGATACACATGAGTATCACGATATTGTGTTTTATGATACTGATTTTTAATTCACCCACTATTACTGTATTTCTGAGGTTGTTGCGGGCTCAGTTCTGAAGCTAGAATGAAGGTACAGGTAACATATGAAACTAGAAAACCTAAGGAATCCATTGGTACCAACTGTGTCATACTTGCATGTCGAGAAGGAAGGTAAATAACGGTTCAAATTTATGCTAAATTTTGGCGAGAAAAAAGTGGCGTGGCCATTTTCAAATGGGTCCCTTGACCTCTGACCTCAAGATATGTGAATGAAAATGGGGTCTATAGGTACCCACGAGTCTCCCCTTTACAGACATGCCCACTTCATGATAATCACATGCAGTTTGGGGCAACAAAACATGCTGTTTCAGGGTTCTTTATTTGTGATTTTTCAATTCCAGCAAAGCAGTCATTGGCAATGAAAATCTTTGGTCTCAAGTTTCGTCAACAAAGCTCGTAGGCAAATGATAATCTAATGCATAAAATAGTTCAGTTAGAATAAATATATACATAAGTAAATATAAAAATAGTAATGTAAAGGGAAATTTGTAATTTATTTGATGCAGCACAAATGTGTTATTTTCACTTATTCTAAAATGGTGTATTCTTTATAATATGACAGTTTACCTAAAATTTGATTAAAAAAAAAAAAGAAACAATATATCACCTTGCTTATATCACAATATATTGAATTGTTACCACTGTATCATGATACATATCGTATCGCCAGATTCTTGCCAAGACACAGCCCCGATTTGTATAGAAGCAACCGTCTCCATTTCTGGTTCAAATGCCACACATAATAGTGTTACGTTCTCTTGCTTGACAGCGGTCGCTACTGGGAAACTAACAAAAATAAACTGCACACAGAAATAATGATAAAGGGGTCCCTTGGGTTCTAAAAGGAATATAACTCCCCACAGCCGCCCACTAAATCTGCCAAAAATGATAGACAAACAAAAAAGGTTATCGGACGTTCGGCGTCACTGAGGTGGGACTGGGGGGGGGGGGGGACACAAAAGAGAAGTAGAGGCTGGCTAAAGAGAGAGAACTAAAGGTGTTGACCCTCTGTAGACACACAACCAAATGTGCAGAGTGCAGCCAACCTGCTTATATAGCCTCCCAGCCAGGCAGATTATCAACAGCTGAGGGTGATCACAGTTGCCACCAATGGCTCCTGATGAGCAAGGCTTAGAGGAACCTGCAGCCCAGAGCTCTTTCATGATCCCTCTGACCATAACAACAATAGAAATTATGAAAGGGTTTAGCAAAGACTGGACCCTGCCAGAGTGTGTGTCGCTCTCTCTGTTCACACACTTCACCACACAACACCATACATCTCTGCAGTGACATTTTCAAATACTAGTTGACTCTCAGTATTGTTGTGATCTCAGAGAATGTGAGCGAGCTGATGGGAAAATGACTTTTGCTGCTCGTTGATATTGCACGCCATCCTCTAGTAGTTCCTTTGGAGCCGAGAGAGACTACAGAGAGAAGGATCTTTCTCCGTTCTCTCAAATCTTCCGAGTTATTGAGACGGATCTTTCAGGATTAGCCGGCATGTGGTGCGCTGAATCTCTCCATGTGAACAAATGTAATGTACTTTTAAGGACTCTTAGTACACTGGTCTTCCTCTGTGTTTGTGTGTTGTTCCAGTTCCCTATCCACCTCTACCATAAATCATAAGCGCTGAACAAACTCGCTCTGCTTCTCAACAGAACCCTGTAACCTTAAAAGCACTCACACACATTAACTTAACTTGCCAGGAACCGGCCAGCAAAGTGGTGGAGCTGTAGACTGCGGGGCGGTGTTGGGGATTAGACTGGTATGTGCGGACACAGAAGAAGCTTCAGGATATCTCTCCTCCTCCCCCCCCCGTCCAGTTTCTGTCTAATTAACAGCAACGCTGGCCAGGAGGTGTGTGAAAGCAAACTGTTTAAGTGAATTCAAACACAGTTTAGTTTGGCTGGTGACCACTTGGTAGAAGTAGTGCAGTTAAATAAACTTTACATGTGTATAAAGAGTAAGAGAGAGGAGATGGAGAGGGACGTGGTGCAGAGAGGGAAAGTGAAAGGATGCCTGCTGTGAGAAGATGTGGACAATACAAACACAGTACGCTTCACTCATGCTGTGCCTGACCTCTGACAGATGGACTCAAGCATACAGACAACACAAACATACAGTGAAGTGTGATACGTTGCTAAGTACAAGTGCTGATTGGATAGAGACTGACCTCTTTGACCTTACACTCTTCAACACTGCTTGACCTGCTGGTTGGATCACTGATACAAATGTGTTTTTGTGCAGACAAGCTTGAATGAACACAACTTTATTTCTAGTTTCTTGACATTTAGTGCTGGGGTGTGTGGAGTTCATTCAATGTAAACCAGTATTGCATTATGTTTTATACTGTATCGATTCTCAAAAGATTTTTAATTAATAGTTTATGTGCAAAGATCAACTCGGTCAATACTTTATTTAATTTGCAAAGATTGGCATGCAAATGCAGATCCTCCATCCTTGCAGATTTAAAAAAAGTAGGGCTGTCCTGAATACCATTTTTTGGGCTTTGAAGCTTCGGTGAGAAATATTCAAAGGTATATTCAAAGCTTCGGGACAGTGCTGCTGCCGCACAACTGTACACACACGCACCTCTACGCATAAACAGCGATATCTGTCTGAGAATAGCTAATAATAATTCATGTTGAATATGAATAATGAATAATATTGTGGGATTATTCCTTATTCCATGGTCTATTTGGGGATTTATACTATATTATAACATACTTATATATTAAAAAAACAAAAAAACAAAGCATTGGAATACTGATTTGAAGGTCGATTACCATGGCAACGGTCGAACCGTTGAAGCATTCGGGTCAGTCCTAAGAAAAGTAAACTTGTTTTATTCCGATTATATACATACGGTGGTGTACTATATATACTATGACAGTTTTCCTAAAATTAGATTTTTTAAAAATAGCAATATATCGGCTTGCTTACAGTATCGCAATATAGTGAATCGTAACCCCTGTATCATGATACGTATCGTATCGCCAGATTCTTGCCAAGACACAGCCCTAATGTAAACATGCATCATTATCTGCAATGAAACAGACATGTAATACGGTCAAAATGTGTAATATAGCAACTTGTTTACAGGAAATGTAAGAGTAAAATCATCCATTATTCATTTTCATTCATTTCAAATGCCATGCAGGCTTCGTCTCTGTGTATCCCTGCACAGAAAATGACCTTCAACCCAGTCTCACACCACTATATCATCATATCTTTTTAAATCTGCAATGCCCTCCTGACCTGCACAACCACAGAATTCCAAACTTGTGCAGTGACAGTGTCCTCGGTCTTGGGGTCAAATGCCTTGCTTAAGGGCAAGGTCACAATAGTAATCATGAGAAAAGAGAGAATGGTAATCATTCATTTTCCCACTAACCTCAAGTCTGACCTGCTGCCCTCCTTTTGCTTAAATGTGGTTAAAACACAAGCATATTTAGTCACATACGCATTTTATACGTACTGTGGTGAGGAGACTTACGCACAAACTACACAGATGCAAAAGAGCTTTTGTTGAGCGAGCCAGGCTTGTAAGTGTGATCTTTGGAGCCAACTCGCCACTCCATTCACACCAGTACGCCCACTTCCTGTTAGAGGATATTAAAGACGAGGTCTTTATTTCATCTTGTCATATTTTGTTCTTCAAACTGACACATTTAGTGCACAGACTCTTGGACCGAAGTGACATGTTTTCGGGCAATTTAGTGAAGTGTCAAATAAAATGGAAATCGGGCCAGTGCCGGTCAAGCTGTCACTCCGGATTTTAAAGTGACTAACAGGTTTGCCAGGTGTGTACCAGTCAGACTCTGGGGTGAAGCTGGTCATGTGGAAAAATACTTAAACTGCCCATTTATTCCCTCACTCCTATTCATGTTTTTGTTATTTACATGTGCAATGTTTGAGCAGAGGTGGCAAACCAAAGCATAAACATGCATTTATATATTTAATACTAAAGGCTGCTACTCCAAAATAATCTCATGTTTTAGGGGGTGAAGATGGAATAATATTTTGCATCCATCCAACACCTCCAGCTGACGAGGCTCATTAGGAGGTGAAGGCAGGACAACTTGGCCTACTTCCTCCTCGTACAGTACGTTAGTCCTCGTGGAAGTGTCGAGGAAAGCTAAGCATCGCCTCCGACAGACCCCAAAACAACTCCGAACTGGCGTCACATCCAGCCTAAACGCCAAAAACAATCAGACGGCATGTAATTCCCTCTAGGTGGGTAAAACAAGCAGCCCTCCCTGCTGAGCAGAGGCTAGCCACACTCTGTTTATTTACCTGCTTTCTAACGTGCATGCCAGCTTGTTAATTGGGTTTAGGGGTCAATAAAGGGATAATAGTTTTTCCTTGAAAGGAATCCAAAGACTGATTTCAAATCAGATGATTTAAAAGAAGACAGATATATCTATAAATATATATTTTATGATTGTTATAATCACTTAGTTCTGAATGCAGTGAATGGATTAGCATATTTTCTTTTTTAATAGTTATAATAAATGATCTTTTTTCTCATTCCTTATTACGATATGAAATAATTTGGAAAAATAGCTTCATGTTGACCCGGTGATTACATAATAGAAGCAATTAGCATTACCAATTAGCATCTACCATGGCTGAGAGGCTGCTATTGCCCTCTCCAGAGAGACAGGCAAACACTAAAACAACACCGGATAATTATCCTCCATTAGTGCATTTTGTTTTCACCACACGAAAAGAGAGCAGATGGAAAAAAAAAAAAGAAGAAAAAAAACATCACCGATGTGCCAACGCTGTTTCACTGCAACTGCTGTTCAAGGCTTGCTGAGCAATGATGGTTATAACCCAAGAGAAATCTTAGATCAATTTGTGGCCAATGGTTTGTGACTAGACTTGTCGGACTGTGCCAGTGTATGGCTACTGCCTCTGCTTTTGACAAATGACTGGAATGGATTGATCAAATTAAGACATATAAATACTGGCCATAGATGCTCTGAGTAGCCTTCTTTGACAGTCAGACTGACAAGATAGATATAGGAGTGGTATCGGCCTTCTTATCCAAATCTATGGAGGGCAAAAATGTGTATTTCCTAAAATGTCGAACGATTCCTTTAATGCGAAGACGCAAGCGTGCCAATCTTCTCAACCTTTGCCAAGAAAGTGAGTAAGTGTAATCCCAAATGGACAAACTATTCCTTTAAAAGCTTTTATAGCCCGACTTTATGATGATGAAAAGTGAGGTATGATGTTCCACACAGCCCGTATAAGCTTGAGTCTATTTATTTCCACCTTTTGTACTCCATATAGCCAAGAACACACATATACATCAGCTCAGAAGGGGGTTGTTTTTAGGAACTTTGTGCTGTTTTTAAGGGGTTGCCAAGACACTGATGATGACTGGTTGTGGTGACTTTTATGTCAGCTCCTGTGGTGGTGCGTGAATGGGTGGGTGGCTAGAGGCCCACAGCCACTGGGTGGTACCCTGGCTGATGCTTGGAAGAAGGCAACTTACGTATATCCCATAATTTAAAAGATCAGCGCCAGGATAAATAGAGAGATCCTGTGAGGAAATAAGTTGTCCTCTTACAACATGTAAACTGAATGCCCCTGCTTTAATCAGCTCTGTCCTGTTCATCCAGAAAGAAGGAAACCTCTAATCTGAATCCAGGTCCCTTCATGACAGAATTAGAAACAGAATAATTGCAGTCTGCTTTGTGACTGTTGTTGATCTTTGGATCAGCTGTGCCTCGGTGTTTTTAGCCTATTTGGGAAGTTTCTTGTTTACTTTGGCGAGGGTTGAAGCACTCCACATTCCTCTGTTTATTGCCACAGAACACCCAACATGAGCTCTTGTTACCGTTCCGTTGGCCACAAATACACTTGTCATCAAACAGCAGGTCTTTGTGGCTGCTTAAGTCAAACAATTATTTCCCAATTTGATTCAACAACTGGAGACTTTTTCATCAGATTCCAGGGTGGCAAACGCAGCGCCTAAAGCCAAGTAATTTGTCGTTATGGGACTTGTTAAGTGGAAACATGTTGCCCGCTGGTCAGCGACATACCTTGTTCAAGGAGCTCTGCCTATCTCTATTCTGAGTGAGTTTACCACAGCTCTGTCTGCTAGCCTCATTTCATAGCAATGAAAGAAATATATGGTGGTTTAAAATAGCAGCTTTAAATATACAGCAGGGAAGATAGAGCAGCAATGCCCAACCCATGTTGTTAAAACCACTATGCGCTGGTTTGGGGGAAATGTATTGCCTTGCACTTTAAAGTTTTATATAGCCTATTCCCTTTTTGGGTTCAGCTGAGCAGAATGAGAAAGACAGTTTTCCTGCTGTTTTCTAGAAACTGCAAAATGAATTTTATATATGTCAGAGTGTATCATAACTCCTTAAAGCAACGGTAATTAATAGTCTTGTAATAATAATGGATCACATATGGTGAGAACTACAGTATCACCTGACTGTGCAGCCCGGTCGCACGAAAAGGCGAGTGAATCACACGATAATGCGCAAGGCAAAAGCGTGCAATAAGAACGCCACTCTTGCTTTAGGCGGGTCATTTGTACACCATGTAGTCTGTACTGACTGCGATGTAAACGCATCCACGTAAATATCCTAAGCTCGGAGCTAGTGATGTAGAACAAAAAGTGAGAAAGACTACTTATTGGAGGTGGATGGGTCCAACAAACAGGATTTTCAACCAGGAGGCCGGTGTTTGCAACGTGTTTTCTATGTTTCCATACGAATTGTACTTGTTTACGTACTTATTTTAAAGGCCAACCATGACGTTTTTTCTAAACCTAACTAAGTGCTTTTGCCTAAACCTAAATGAGTGGTTTTGTTGCCCCCTGCTGGTACTGTACCTTCATACACATGGGTAATCACACCTCAGCGAGGCAAAACGTGACACTGACACGCTATCGTCTGGTGGACAGGTGGGTCTATAACACGCTTTGGCGTGATATTGGCTGCACTGTGTGGTTCAACTCAGTTCTAGCTGAGTGTTTAGTTTCTTTTAACTCACTGTTATAGTTTTCGGGATCTCAACTTTACTGTTTTGGTTCCCTCTCACTGCTCTCATTAGCGTTGTATCCAGATGCAGTAGACAGCTGTTTACCTACTCTGCACCAAATGGCAGACGGACAGAGTTAGTGACTAGCTGGTGAACATAGCGGAGCATTTAGCACCTAAAGAGTCAGATATTTTCCTCAGGAGTTGGTGGAGGAAGCTTAAAGAAGAGTGAATATTGTTCTTACATTCTTCAAGTGACCAGAAATATGACTCTAAATAAATGCAGAAATAATGTCTTATTTTGGATGTGTTCAGTGAATAAGCTAAATGCTCCATCCAACCGTGCTAACATTTAATTTAATCTGCTGTCTCTTCTGTTAATTTCAGTTGTAGAAGTCAACCAGTTGCACAGTTGCTAAATGTCATGTTTCCAGACACCAGGACTGAGGCCTTAGGGCAATATCAGGTGTTTCAAAGGTTTCAAAGACGTCAGAAGTTGACTTTCTGTAAAACGATACCGAAGCACAGATTATCATTTTCTGCAGCCTTCAGCCTTTATGATTGTGGGGTCTTTCATCTTCTCTACAAAGGCCTGTTTGCTCAAAAAGCCCTGAACATAAAATTTGAAAGAGCACGTAAATGTGTGTGATTTTTGCAAGTACATGCATATATACACGGTTAGATGCCTTTAAAAGATCCAAGTTGGTGTCAGATGAAACAGAACTGGACTCAGATTAAGGAAAGACTCAAAGACATCCTTGCTCTCTCAGCTGCTGCTCAGTTTACATAAGAGATCATAATACGCTACTGCAGCAAGAAAGGACTTTATACATTTTCCTTTGTTTAGTCTAAGAGCCGGTCTATGTTTTACACTCCGACTTTAGTTATTTTACAAGAAACACTCCCTTCACACAAGCTAGAAAGAATGCATTTATTTTTGTTTAGAGAGAAATAGTTTTTACAGAGCCGCTCCACATATCTGACCAAGCTAAATAAAGAGGAGAGCTAGAAGGATGTCTTCTAACCCCTACCACCCACCCAGCACGTACAAACAAAGCCTTATGCCTTCTGCTTGTCACTCTGAAAGTCAGCCTGAAGTAGTACCTGTCTACTCCAGGCTGTTGTGTCAGTTACTTTAAAAATGATCACCGAAGGTTTTGACAGCTGACTTATAGTTATTGTTATCATTTTACTGCTTGCTGACACCAGAGACAGTGCAATATGTTAACACTGACAAGGTTTGGATGCAAATCTGCAAAAAGTGTGTACTCTACTGCCAACTTTCCATAATTTGAAGCATAATCTCATTTTTAAAGAGCCTTTATAGCCAAACGTGATATCTATAAATGCCAATTTTCTTACTTTTTCCTTCTCTTTTACTAACTTTAAGACTGAGGCAATTCTTTTTTTAAATCCCTATGATGTTTTGTACTGCATTCGACATCACAAAAACACATTAAGTCTTATTACTATCACAGTGTGAGTATTGACTCGTCCTGTCCCTGCTTGCAACAGATGGAATACGACAGTAACTATCCTTAGAGAATAAAAAGGTATTTCATTGCTCTTGGAGCTTCTTGCCTGGTCTGAGACAGATTAATGTATTGATGGTAAAAGCAGGGGGTGGACGCTCTGAGGTCGGCTTGAAAAGCATTTTTGAAATGTTCAGATGGAATGTGATCGTCCCCCGTGGAAAGCAAACCTCGCCTCGGCCAAACCTCACACCTCTGTCTCAAAATGTGCTCTCCTCTGAAGCCCACCTTTGTCTCCCACCACTTCTCTTTCTCTATGTTGCTCTTTTTTTACACACTTTTCACCACATCACCCGTCTCTCATGTAAAGACAGCAGTGCAAAATGTGACTGACGACACATCGTACCCGCCCCCAAAATAAAGTGAGGGTTAGTGCTAAAATCCACATCCTGCCATCACCTGTCACACACGTATGAACTCCTCAATACCCACATCTCCTTTTTCTTCGTGTTTACCCTCCAAACAACAGATCCTCTCGACTGGTAAAAAGCCGCAACCGAGGCGTAGTGTAGTGCTGCAGCTCTAAGCTGCAACCATAACCCTGTACAAATGTTCTGGTCTGTTGGAGAAACCACATTTTCCAGATGTTTTGAGGAGGCATCTTGAGTGAAAAGTCCAAAGTTAACAAAGTCTTTATACAAAGACACACAAATGCCCGGCTTCCAAGAAGTTATTCTATTTCCCCGTCGGGTCAAGACCGATGTTGACTCCTTATTCTCGAACAGTGGATTGGTTCGGCAGAGGAGTCAGCAGGCGTGGTTGGTGGTGTTAATTACATGGTGGGAGAGTGATGGGGTTGTGTGTTTGGAAGTGAGAGTGATGGAGTGAAGTTTAACGTTTCGCCGTTTTGCGACTAACCAGAGAGGTTCAGGAATGTAACCCGCCACAAAAAAACTAGTATCTCCTCAAACTTTAACAAGAGGTCAGGGGTCATGTTACGACCTCAGATAAACCCAACTTAAGGTTAAAACGGGTAACTCTATAGTATGGGGTTTGATTCTTAAACACACAGTGTTGCTATACGCCCATTGAAAAGCCATCAGTTGTCTGGCCCGGTTCGCTGGCCCCGGTCCTGGTTGTGTAGTGTTTCCACTGGCTGGGCCCAGAGCAACTTGCCTGCCTCTTGGCCCGGCAGCACCTTATCCTGCTGCACCAGTCTGGCTCGGACCAGGCGCCAGTTGGACCTGTAAATCCATCCATCACTGTGCCGAAAGCTGTTCTAATTCTTTACCGCAAATTCTCACCCCAAGAGTTGCCACGCTCTCTTCCACTGTTTATCCAGCCTCCCCTTTTTCTTTCTCTTCCATCTCCCTCCTTCTTTTTCCATTCCCCATCTGTTCCTTTGACACTTTTCCCCCTCCTCTACATCTTCCTGCCGTGTACTTCTTCTTCTCTCAGCGCGCTGTCTTCTTTTTCTCTCCTCCTCCTCGCATTTCCTCTCCTGCGAAAAAAAAACTTCCAAGTGAAATTCTTTCCTGGAGAGCAAACTCGGAGCGAACAGATGCAGCCTCTATAATGTCCTAGCAGTGGACATGTGTGACACAAACACACACACACACACACACACTCACAGAGAGAAGCCACGCCACTGGGTGCATTGGCTGTGTGGTGTTGCCAGCTGGAACGTCTGTGTCTCTAATCACTACATGCAGTTCCATTACATAGTCCACCGCAGGATTTCAAAACCACTGTCTCTCTCTGAGCTCCCCTGTGTCTTCCTCCGCCCGTTGGCGTGCCCGTTCATGTGTTTACTGTTTACGCGCGCTTTATCTATGAGAGAGAGTTCGCCGACCGACACGTAAACAAGCAACACCACGTCAGTGCACATTCTTATATTTGTATATGCTTGTAGAGCTGCTTTCGGTATGAAAACTATGTGATTGCAGCCCATTAAAACTTGCGGTAAATGAAACACACTTGACAGATTTATGTAATCTGTTGGTGTAACTGGCTGCTGTTTCACTGTCTGAGGTAAAAACCTCTGTTTATGTCTGGTCATCAATTTTGCTTTAGGGGACACATAGTTGAATACAGTAAGAAGAGATAAAAGATCACAACCTTTGGGGATTATCGGCCAACATTACTGTCCGTTTCCATCAACCAGTCCTCTCCAAAGTCTCTCCAAAAACAAAAAACTAAGTCTCTTAAGGGCAGCTTACCACAAAATTGGAAACCATCATCATCTATCTTCCTTACGCAAGTGCCTGCCCTGGACTCTAACAACGTTTTTTTCCCCGTTCTCGTATTTTTCATAACAGCTTGTTGTTCGTCGTGGCTCTAGCATGTAGCTGAGTGTCTATAATTAGCCGCTCTGTTCTAATGAGGTGTTTCTGAAGGACTGCAGCGAACCGCTGACCGCCAGCTATAGCGTAAAGCGTAGCCCACATCTCTAAATTAAAGAGTGCCTCGATCTTCAAGGCCACGCTTAGCTGGAGCCTGCACTCACAGGCGGCGGCCCAGTGCGCTTTAGTGAGTAGTAAACATACAAAACATTCAGAAAAAAAAGAAAGAAATCGGTACATTTCTGTTTATTTCTGGTGTTATGGTGCACCGTGTCAGATTTATACGCCTGGTGTTTCCTGTTGGTGTAGTAGTTAAACAAAAGAATCCAGTGTTGAAATCACATCAGTGAACTACAATGACCACGATTCATTGCCCGTACAGCAGCATGTGGACATGATAATGAGAGGAAGCCATTGTTAATTTTACATAGTTTATATTTTTTTCTTCACAAAACACAAATTAAAGCTCAGTTAGCCAGTGGTGAAAGTAGTGTTCATATCCTTTTATCCTTTAGAGTAGCAATAAGACAATCCAAACAATACTCCATAACAAGTAAATGTGAACATTTGAAGTAAAAGAGCTTACGTATTATCCGCAAAATATACTTCATTATCAAAAACAGAAGTACTCATTAAGGGGCACGGCTTCTTTCTGAGTTATATTATTATATATGGAATATTATTACTTGTACATTACTGTGTAAGCTGCATTTTATTGCTGTAGGTTGAGGTGGAGTTACTTTTTAACTACTTTATATGCTGTCCTGTCTTTTAATCTATTCAAATGTGCCATAATTCTCAAGATGATTACATTTTAGAAGTATAATCTTAATGCCAAGTTTAATAACTAAATTGTAGTGAAATAAAAAGCACAATATTGAACAGTAGCAGAGTATTTGTATGAAGCAACTTAACCTTTTCCACTCCTCTTTTTCATAGACACATTTTTGTCTTTTTTCAGAGGGGTACAGAGGGTCTTTAGGGGGAGATAGCAGGCCAACAATAACTGTCACATAGAAGTGGTGTACATCATCTGAAAGCTGGGAACCTGAATATTAATTTGAGATGCAGCTCAGCATTGTGTGCTCTATTAAGTCCCATAAGTTGTTGCAGCAATTTTGGGGTTGATACCATTTGTTACACAGATTTGGTGCCAAATAAAAGTATTTTTTACCACTCGAGAATTCATTAAAATGATCAATAATCCCTCCAAAATACTAAATTAAAACACCAAGACCTTGAGGAATATCATAGAAAAAAGCCATGCTGTGATTTTGTATCAAAAATTTTTGACATTTGGAGATTTCTGCAAGAATTGCATGTGTCGGCGATTGTATGATGAGCACTTCTGTTCTGGAAACTGCTCAGAAACCCCCTTATTGTCAATCTAGGAAGCCAGTAACTTCACTCTAGCTGTAAAACTGAGCCTGCTACAGCCTCTGAAAGACAGTAAAGTTGGCTGAGGGCGCGGGAGTTTAAAATGGAAATACACAAGTAAAGTAGAAGTATCTCAAAATTGTCCTGAAGTCAAATGAGTAAATGCACTCATAGTTCAGTAGTAGTAAATCTCTGACCTGTACCAAGCATCAATACCCTTATTCATTAATGCAGAGGCACACATCGCTCAGTCACATATGTGTGAGTAACATATGTTAATATATAGACTGTGCTGTACAAGTTGCTGCCTGTCTATTTATAAGAGTAAAGGATCCCAGTGGTTCTAAATAAAGGGGCTGAAGGACCAGCAGAAACTGGGCCCCATGTGGGCGATTCTTCCCACAGAACAATCCCCAGCTTTCCCGGCTGCGTTGCCCCACAGAGACGATGGAAAGCCACTTCGCTCAAGCCAAGCTTTCGAGGAGTTCATGCGTTCCGTTTTGACGTCTGTGGAATATTAAATGCTTTTTAGGGAAACAGGTGGAAGAGTAGACCGTCGTCGTCCTCTTGTATTGTTTCCTCATTAGTCAGATGTCCTTTACTTTTTGGATTCCTTTATCTCTTCTCCCCCTCTCTCTTATCTTTATCTCTTCCTTTTCTTTAATCCCTTTGAATGTCATCTCCCAGACTGAGTCTTAACGAGTGGGACAGATTGCTGCTCGTATATTTATAGGCAGAGCTAAAAGCAACATGACACATTGATTACAGGCCAGTGCAGACTGTCTGAGTTTGTGAACTGTGACCGGCAGCTTGTGGACAAAAATGATCACGAGTGACCACATATACAGTTGGACAAATGCATGAGCAGCGCTGTGCTGTGAGGTTTGCTGCTGACGTCTCTCGAATGTCAGTGAGGTTTCAAACGTAACTTGGATCCAGCTCTCGCTAAACCGACAAGTTTAAAATTGGGTGTGGATGCGGTCTACTTTTTATTCCGGCATTTGTTTTTTTGTCGTTCTGCTCTCTTCCCATCTCGATATTCAGCGCAACGTTCATTTTTCACACCTTCTACTCATTAAAAAGGTGCGAAAGATTAATGCATGCCAGTCACACACACCATGAATGAACGCTCTTCATTCAAAAACCAGGCTGCCCAACCGCGATTGAGAGTTAATCATCACGGCTGCCCGCAAATGACAATGCGCTGACCGTCGGATGGCGTTTATGAATGAGAGCTACTTATATCTCTCTGTGAGCTAGTGTTTGGTCTGAACTTGAAGCCGTGCCCACGTTTCCGAGAGGCCAGTCAAGGGTGAGAGAGTTTCCCTCACCTTAACGCTGCGGAGCTCTACCAGCAGCACCCGTATTAGCATGAATCAACAGCGTTGGCGTGTGGATGCCGTGTTTGTTTGCCTCCGCCTTGCGTCGCTTGTGTACAGTAGCTATATGTGTGTGTGAGGGTGAGAGAGCGAGAGTGTGGCTCAGCAGGGTGCCTGTTGGGGGAGTACAGTACAGGGTTTCAGTGTGCTGCCTCCAACCAAGATGTGATATACTGTGTAACCCGGCCTGAACACAGCGGAGGCGGAGGGAGATTTAGCACCTTGAACCCTCCCTTTGCCCCTGGTGACAGAAACAGAGAAGGAATACACTTGGCACTCTGCTGGTACTGCAAGGAAACCCACTTTATGAAGAAAATGAGGTTCATAATGACCCATAATAGGTGTATAATTATTCATTGCCTCTTCTTTAGAGCTTGTGGTTTGGGTTTGGGTGCCAGAGACAAAAAAGTGCAGGAGTGGGCGAAGGAAAAGTCCTGCTCAGAAGCTCAAGTGCATTTGTTGTGACAAAACGACGTAGATTGCTCATTAGTGCCTTTATTATCTTAATGATTAAGCTCTTTATCATAACCTCAGATTTTCTAGGGCCTATTGTTTAAATCATAAAGTGATTATTAAAAGAGGTAACGGGGTCAGCTCTTTTTCCAGTTGCAGGTGATGAAGGGAAATGAAGCGATCAGAAACCACAGAGGTCAACATCTTTGCTGATCTTTCTTTCTTTATAGATTATGTTGAAGTGCATTAGGACAGCTTCAGAGTGTCAGTGAAGATACAAGCCCAACCTTTGTGCAATTACTTGAGGCTTTTTGCAGGGCTCCGTTTTGGCTTTCTTTTCTTTCTGATTTCATCAGCAACAGAGCGGTGCAGGGATGACGTGTTTTTGTAGGTCAACCCGGATGTCGGAACTGCACGGATTCCCTTGACAAAAAGCCTGTGGGATTTTTCCATTGGGTTTTGGATTATTGCAGAAAATAAGCTCGTTTATGATATTTACACTTTTTGTTCTGTAAAATAAACTCCACTTTTATGAATTGTGAAGTGTGAATGCGATCGGCAGAAGTAAAAAGCTAACGTTAGGCTATAAACGAGCTACACCACGGTCGCATGAGTGCGAGTATACACAACGAGGCTGTAAAGGCAGACGAGTCAGCGTGATGGAGTTTAGCCGCTTGTTAGCAATCGCCTTTTTTAAGACACATAAAGGTTTCAAAATTCACAAATGGGATATTTACTGACGTATTTTATATTGTAGAACACAATGTTAAAATCTCTTCAGATTGTGTTAACCACAGACCTTATTTCAGGCATCTAACTGAAAACCAATTAAAAAAACTCATTGATTTCCAGATGAGGGAACTAGAAGTGCTAAAATGTTAACTCATTTCCTGGTTTTAGGACTCATTCCTGCTGCACTCTATTGGGAAAACACTACTTGATCATCTGTGCAATGCCACTAGTGAGCTCCAGACACATCAAGCCTCACCTTATTGAAGAAATTTGTCTTGAAATGCTGAAAATCTGAAATCCCTGCCATTGCCATTCACAACCATTGACATTTTTGTCACCAAGAAACACTTTGGTGATCATAGTTCATGCTTCTCTATGCTGTTGCATCACACGATCAGTATGAACAAGAAGGAAGCCTAATATAATGTGTATGCTTGTTGCCTTATTGTATACTTTGTGTCAAACACCTATATGTTGCTCCAGCAGGTGCATGGCTGCTTTTGTGTCCAAGGTTTTCACAGGTTTTCTGTCTCTGCAGGTGAAACACCCTGGGCATGAATCTACCTACAAGTGCTAATTTAATTAGCTATACTGCCATTACTTCCACAATCAAATCACTTCAAATCTGATATTACATCTTGTTCTAAAAGCAAAGCTGCTCCATTGTTTTATGTGTTTGGATGTGATTATTATTGTTGCCGTGGTCAACAGTGCAGACTACAGTTCGCTTTCAGATTGTAGTGATAAACTTGATTCATGAGGATGTTGGATGGGTTTTAAAAAGCCCTGATTGTTCCTGCAGCCTGTTTCAAAGGCTTCATCTATAAATACTTCGCTGTTCTTGGAAGTGAGAGCTGCCATCTGTTGTTTATTGCTCGGTTGTTGCTCTTTGCTCTCTTTCTGGCCACTGTGGTCCGACCAAGTGCCAAACGCCTGTCACTGCATTATCACCAAACATGTTCAAACATCGCCACTCTGTTTTTGATTGTTCACTTCAGTCGAGTAACGCATTTTTATTTCCATATTAAAAAAATCGGTTCGGTCAGGAGGATGCTTTGTAGATGCGGTGCAAGGCAGTAAACATGTTTTTGATTATGCAAGCGTGATACGTGATACCTCAGCTGCTGTTCAAAAAGTTAGTCAGAGTTCTCTTCCTCTTCACCGGGGCTGATCGCCGTCACCAACATGTGCTTAACACATGGCCATTGCACTTTATTTGGCACCTGATGAGGGTAGGGAAAAAATAACAGGTTAGGAGGTGTGTACGTGTGCGTGCACGCATGTGTGTGTGTGTGGAGTTTCAGGAGGCACTATAGTGATGTCATGGGGTACAAGGTGGTCCTGCTGCAGACGCACTTCCTGTGGCTTCTGGTAACAGGCACTGTAAAATGTCCTTGTACACTTAACACACACACTTCTTTTTCCAACATGCACCTTTTTCGGTTGTTTTTCAACCTCTCACATACACTGTACATGCAATCAAATACACAAAAAACACACATGTACACACGCCTCACTCTTACATTCATGTTTTTCACACCGTCTTTCACATATCATATGCACACACTGAGGACAAAGCAAGGGAGTGGCAGTGTCCCGGTCCAGCGGCGGTTTAACCTGGCATTGACCAGTGCTGCAGACCAAGATGGAGCCTGACAGCAGTTTCCGTCAAATGAGTATTTATGTAACAGATGATGCTGGCGCGGAGGCCGGGGCTCTGAGGCCGGGGCTCTGCCACCGTCCACTGTGTCATTAGTGAGAGGTTTGGGGTTTCGCGGACTCCGGTTACACATGTGAAAAAGCACACATATCAGATACATGCAGAGCACCAAAGAGTGTGCACAGATATTTTAAATGTTTTTCTGCGTTACAAGTGATTGCAGAAACACACATAGAAAGCCTGTATACGGAAAAGAGTTGAAAACAGGTGGCGAGGGAGAGTCATGGTTTGGAAGAGTTTAACTCTTCCAAAGTTGTAATTAGGTAAGAAAAATATTACCCAAATATGATTATAATGATGATGTATTAGGGGGGATTGGAGTAAAGCAATTATCTCATTTAAATAAATTAGCTTTTGAACATTTGTGGAAAACTTCCTGGCAATTTGGGCACGATTGTATCTTTGACTAGTGTTGGCCTTGCTCCCGGGCTGATTTCCTGTCGGCAAGTGAGGAGAAACATAACACAACTCTGGCACCTGACTGTACGGTGGCCCCGAGAGCTCAAACTAAGAGAACTCTCTTAACAAAACGGAAGCTGTTTCCAAGGGACTCTAAAAAGTGCCGCACATGGCCGGAACATGTGTTGCCATGGTTTGTATAGCTTATGAATTTATTGAAGTCTGCTATCCATCATTGTGATCGCATGATTCAGGTATTAAGCTATCATAATAGGCAAAAGGCTAACACTAGGTTGACAGCAGTTATGTGCAATAATATCTGAATAATAATAATAATAATATCCCCCAAAAATACATTATTTTCCAACACCACTGACAGATGGCCGACTTCAATAACTTCACTCCACAAACGGCAACAACAAACGTTGCACGTCCCAGCAGGTGCATCACTTCTCAGTGTCCCCTGGAAACAGTTTCCGTTGTATTGTGAGCTTCTTGCAGGCAGCTTGTTTCTGTATTTACAGAATTTATGTGTCGTCAAATTGATTTTTTTCGTGTGTCATCGAGTTGAAGCTGTTTCTTCATTTGCTTGTGTTGTGTCGAGGGCTGCACAGTTGATCAAAATTGTATCGAGATTGCAATATGGCCTACTGCAATTTTCAAATCGCAGCAGGCACAATATTTGTTGAAGGTGAAATGTGTCTCAAAATACCATTTTAAATTAAATATCGTGGTGCTGCAGAGATGTCTCGACCTGCACATCATATTCTACAGACTTGAGAAAACATCTTTGTTGGGTAGAGATCCCTGTAAAAATCACACCACAGTCCTTTCAACATGTTTTTCAATAGAAATGATCAGTCCCTCTAATATCACCATTGTAATATCAGTCACAGTTAGATATTTTTTTTCCTAGTTGTGTCTATTTGGATGTGTTTTGAGCTCTCAAAGCCACCGTACGATTGTATACTGACTGACTGTTTGTCAGTTTAGGTTGAATGTGTCTATTTATGAAACCTCCATTGCTACAGTTGTGTTTGGGGTTTATTGTCGAGGCAGTTTTCCTATTTTCTCCTTTTTATGCACTGTTGCACATCTATTTTTTGCTGTCATAGAGGCTGTGTTATACTTTATTTGACTGACCATTATTTACTATTCCCACAGTGAATAGGACTTTTGGGAATTGTTGCCCAAATGATGATGATGTTTTTGTTATATAGGCTGTGCCTTTCAAATTTTGTTTTTTATGCACCAGCACATTCAGGTTTTTTTTTCTTAAATAATGGTATTATTATTATTAAAAAAGGGAATATGTGACTTTTGCATTGGAACATATTGCAGCATTATTTTTCTTGATAATAGAAAAAAAAATGTAATACAGTTTACGATGAATTTGTGGAAGTTACTGTGAGATTTTAACATTTTAATCATTTTAATGTTCTTTAATAACATCAGATGGACTAAAAAAATCTGTTGCATTGCTCATACTGTATATCTTGTTAATTAACAGCCAGTGCCTGACCTTTATGTGTAGAGATACTATACCATATGTCTGGAATGGATCATCTCTGTGCTGAAATCACACCTCTCTCTGTGTCAAACCGAACAGAGTAACAGTCCTATAAAGGTCTATTGTTGGGGCCCATGAGAAAAGTAGCACACTTCAGTGGACCACAGTCACACATTGTGTGGAGCTCTCCCTTTTTTTTTCGCCCTGTGGAAATATTTTATGACATGGGCTCAGTTTTGACAAGGCTATCCAGAAAGCTATTACAACTCCCCAGCTTTTTTTCTCTCTCTCATTCCATTCCATCATTTCTGAGCATCAGCTCGTTCGCCTACCTCTGTCCTTTATCTCTCGCAAACCTTTATTTTTCTCTTTAAGTGCCTCTCTCTCCTCCACCTCACTTCTGCCCCTCACTCCAGTGTGAGATTTAGCACCACACAGGCTCTCTTTATGCAGTCTGTTTGTTCTGCAGGGCCGAGCTGCGGCGGCATCGTCCCTGCCCTGCTCGCTGGTGAGCAAAGTCTGATAAGGACTACCGCTGCCGCTGCCGCTGCTGCAGAGACAGCGAGAGATTAGATGTGGGGCATCAAAATAAATAGCTCTTCTGCTTGTGAATGTTTGACTCGCACATGGTTACACACATGGACACGCACACTGTTCTGATTAAAGTTCTGTCATAACAATATACAGAGGAATGCATGCATCTCCTGTCATCGTCAATAACAAAAAGGGTCTTTCTCACAGCTGGTTGAGCCCCTGGGCCAGCACTTCCTGTCAGGAAGCAATAAAATCCAATCACACCCCATTGGCCGCTTAATAATTACAGCCAATAATCATCATATTGAGCTCCTAATTTTCATTACCTTTCACAAATAATCACATTATACATTACTAGACAGGGGAACACCAGCTCATTGTGATTTTACTGTATTTATTTAAGTCCTTGTGTGTGTGTGTGTGTGTGTGTGTGTATACTGTATATACAGCAGCACTCTATCTATGTATGTATATGTGTGTGTGTGTGTGTGTGTGTGTGTGTGTGTGTGTGTGTGTGTGTGTGTGTGTGTGTGTGTGAGTCTGTGCTTCCTGGTGGAATCATTATGTTTTTCTCTGTTGAAGGCATTTCAGGCCCGTTGAGGAAGCTCTAGCTGCCAGATAGTGCAATTCATCTTCTTCTGCTGACCTCTGCAGAGGGCTCAAAAAACTGATTTGATAACAATTTGTTCCTGTTTTCTCTCTCTCGCCGTCTCTCACTCTTCCCCTCTCCGTACCCCCCCCACCCCCCGCCCCCCCCCCCCCCCCCCCCCCCCCCCCCCCCCCCCCCCCCCCCCCCCCCCCCCCCCCCCCCCCCCCCCCCCCCCCCCCCCCCCCCCCCCCCCCCCCCCCCCCCCCCCCCCCCCCCCCCCCCCCCCCCCCCCCCCACCCCCCGCCCACTGACTTTCTTTCTTTTCATTACTTTTCATTTCCTCGCTGCGCTGCAGACTACAGCAGCTGCTTTTCCTGAATCTTCTGTCACATGACAAACCCAGAGGAATTCTGGTTCTCTGTAGTCATTCACCGGCTTCTTTCAGACCGCTCCTTCACGTGGTACTTTTTGTCTTCTCTCTTCCCTCCGTTGCACCCATTCTGCCTCCTTCTGTCCATAACTTTATATCCACACCCCCACACAAGGTCCCGAAGGCCGCGGGGGCCGCAGGTGATTTACATTGCACACTAAAGACGTTCTGCATGTGTGCATGAACGTCAATCTGCGGACATGTACAGTATAATTGTTGTTTTTTTTATTATTTAGAGTATAAGAAACCACAAGAAGACAGGAGATCAAGGAATAGTTTGACATTTTGCTTGTTCTTCCCAAGAGTTTGTGGTTTATATGCTAAACATGAAGCTATAACCAGCAGCAGATTATCTTATTTTAGCATAAAGACAGAAAACATGGGGGAACAGATAAAGTCTACATACCAGCACCTCTAAATCTAATAAACTGGCAGAGCATTTTGGCAAATTTTTCTTCGGTGCTACCCACATAAACACTTGTGCTGCTCATCCCACAAATGCATGATCCTTACAAGTTGGACATCATTGTGAAGGTAAATAAACAGGCTTTCCAACGATGTAAAATACAATGCCAATTAGCATTGTAACAACAGAGAAATAATCCACCAAACACAAGTTTCCGAACTTTTTTCCCCCAGTTTATTTCAACCCATTCTCACTCCCAGCACATCAAATACCGCAGCTTTGTTGGTGCCTCTCGGAGTCTGATACCGACGCACGAGGTATACCCTTTAGCGTCTGTATGAGACGCATCGTACGTCTCCAATGTACACCCAACAGCGCCGTTATTAGACGGGCAGAGCAACTAACGTACAGTAGCCCTAGTTTAAATAGCAAAGAAGTTTGAGTAGGGCGGGAGGGAGTCAAACAAACACAGGACTTTCACCTATAGGAGACCACTGTTAATGTCCCGTGTGAAACCAAGTCGATGTTACGGTAGTTTTGTTAGGTACAAAGCCTACTTAACACCATGTTATGTAGTGTGCATACTTCTTTAATGTAACAAACATGCTTATTTTAACCCAAACCACGATGTTTTCTTAAGCCTAACCAAGTAGTTTTGTTGCGTAAGCAGACTACGTTGGAAGTTTTATTTTGAAAAGAAACTGTATGCATGTAACAGGAGGAAACTGTCCTTTTTTCTTTTAACACAAGTTTGTTTTGAAAAGACACTAGGCAGCGGAAACTGATCAAACCAACCTGACACGTCTAAAACTGACGCTATAGGGGTACCTACTTTAGAGCGTCATAGTTTGAAGCATAGGGCCACTGACAAGGCTGCGGTATTTGATGAGTTGGGAGTGAGAACGTGTTGCATATTTAGCATTCAGACATGAGAACGGCATCAATGTTCTCATCTAACTCTCAACAACAAAGCTAATAAGTGTATTTCCCAAAAATGTCAAACTGTTCCTTTAAGTTCTGCTCCACTGTGTCGTGGCCTCATTCAGTGCTCCTCACAGATGTGATTGTTTTTATGACTATGCGTTTCATATGTGTGTCCTTGGCTCAGGGGTTAAAGCGTGCTGCTCTGTGCGACTGTGATAGAGAGCACATTGCAGGTCTTCCAGATTCCAGGCTCTCTCAGTGGCTCCATGCACATCCGAGCATGAAACCTAAAGCAAGCAGATAGCCGACGCTCGGTGTTAAATCGCACGCAGCGGGAGAAAGCCTGCAGGTTTAAGACTCGTGAACCATTTTTTTTTTTGCATTGGTGTGGAACCGTTGAACATATAAAGCAATGATTCTTGGCACGTAACAGCAGGAGTTGCTCACCCTTAGTGTTCATAATGGCTGCTTTTTAGTTCGTTCACAGTGGAGGCAGGGAAAAGAACCTTTCATGGCTTAACATCATGAAAGGCCAGCGAAAGATTTGGTTCACCAACAGCCTGAAAATATCTGGTATGGTGATGATTGTGCAGCTAGGCATGAGTGCGCACCCAGCAGCTCTTTGTGTTTTTCCATATTTATCTATAGCATGCCTCATTTGTGACTCAGCAGCATCACCACTGACTGCTAAAACAAGGGTGTAGATTGTTTACAGTTCCCACAACCGGCTGTTTTCGGCCGACATTGTCATGATAAAAGGAGTTGTAATAACACATTGTAATCCCTTTTTTGCCTTTCCAATTCTTTTATCCTTTTTTCTTGCTAATGGTTAGTTAGATGTCAGGTTTCATATAGACGATGAAGAACAGGGACAAAGTTGTAAACAAAGCTTGTGTTGCCAAAAAAAGAAGCAGATAAGATTCTTTCAAAAACTATGTTTGTTGAGGCTCGGAGCCAAGGGAGCTGTGTTGTAAACAAACAATTAAAGCGGGGTGTTTTTTGGCTTCTTTCACTCAGACAGAACCTTCTGTCCCGGTTGCAGCTGGGCCGACATGGTGGTAAATCTAAAGGATATCACAGTAAAAGCTTCCAGTTAAGATATTGGGGGAAAAACACTGGTATAAACAACAAAATAATTGTATAAATGTTATTTTAATCTATCGTTAATTCATACAATATGATCGAATTCTGTTGTAACCAACATAAAGTTGATACCCCATACCAACGCATGTGAGTAAGATGAATTTATTGTATGTTTTCAGGTACTTAGCCACAGTCAAAGCCAATTGAACAACCATGTCTTATTCATAAAGGCAATAATGTGTGTTTATGGAAAGGGGGACATCTTGCTGGTGCTAACTGCACACAACAGCTCACAACAAATTACTGAATTTACTCCCTAAAACCATGAGTTTTCATTCCAGCTCCATGTTGTGTATGGCACCAGTGGTGATTGAGTGTAGCTGTGGGGCCCAGCCATTAATGCATGATGCATTTCCCACATCTGGCGTGTGTTTTGCGAGTTGAGAGCTGGTGCAAAGCAACAGAGGTTGAGTAGATGCCCAGTTGCGGAGGGTTTTAATGGGTTGGCTGCTGAAGTGTAACTGCTTCTGCTAATGTTGTTGTTGTTGTATGAGAGTCTACCATTATTTATGTATATGTGTTATAATATAATATTCAGAAATTACATGGATTTTTTTCTTTTTTTGGGGGCATTTTTGCCTTTATTTGACAGAGGACACTGTAGAAATGGGTGAAAGAGAATCTAGAGCTGCAACGATTAATCGATTAGTTGTCAACCATTAAATTAATCGCCAGCTATTTTGATAATTAATCAGATTTTTTAAGAAAGAAAATGTCAAAATTCTCTGATTTCAGCTTCTTAAATTAATTATTTTTTGGGTTTCTTTACTCCTATACGACAGAATCTTTGAGTGGTGGACAAAACAAGACATTTGAGGACATCATTTGGGGCTTTGGGAAAAAACGATCCACATTTTTCACCATTTTCTGACATTTTAGACCAAACAACTAATTGATTAATCAAGAAAATAATCGAAAGATTAAATCAACAGTAAAAATAATAGTTAGTTGCAGTTCTAAGAGAAAGAGAGAGGTATGACGTGCAACAAAAGGTCCCAAGGCCAGAATCAAACTCGTGATGTTACGGTTATATCGCATGCGCTGTAACCACTCGGCTACCAAGGTGCTAAAAACATAGTTTCATCCAAACATACTGGTCCTTCAACACACTACCATGCTTTGAATTAATCTCTTATACACATAGAAATATATTTTGTACCTATACTTCCCTTAGCTTTCCATAGCATCTCTATCTATAACTGACATTTTTGTGCCCCAGTGGATATTGTTGTTTATTATTCAATTTTTCTTTATCAATCTAAAACGTAAGACTTAAAAGGTCCCCTCCCATTTGGCTTCTTTTGTAGGGGTGTGTGAGAAAAATCACTGGTCAGTCAAAATGGCCACCGGCAGGCTCTTTATCCATAAGGACAGGCCGGTAAGACAGCTGGTGTCGTGCCCACATGTCCACAAGCAGAGACGAGGTACGTAAAAAACAAACTGCACAAGCACTCTGGTGCTCTCTGAGGAGGAAGTGACTCGTCCAGAATTAGCTGACAGAGCATGTGGTTTACAGGATATCTCTGACAGCGTCACATCCTGTGATAAACAGTGACCTGATTCTGACATATGATTCTTTGTCATTATTGGGATAATATAGACATGATCGCCCACATGACTTTATAAAAAAAAAAGAGCATCACCGCCTGACTAGTTGATGAGTGATTACTTCTCCTACTTTGGCAGCGGGCTGTCAGACATCTATTAGGGTCTCGACTGTTTGCCCAATTTTCTACTTCACGGCTCATTTGTTCATTTCAAAGCTTGATTTTCAGAGGCAGTCAGTGCTCATAGACAGCCTGCCTAATAGAGTAGGGTCTCACGAGGTCAAGATTCATACCTGTTTTTGTGTAGAAATCAGTGCGCTAGAGTAATACTTGATGTACTTCACTCACCTAAATTAAATAGATTATACTGCAAAAACAGCCCGTAACATCTGAAGATCAGTCCCTGCACTGTGCTGATTCTGAAAATGATGGAAATCCTTTTTCACTTAAGCATTGAATTCAGGAATAATGCAGAACCAGGTGATGCTCCACTACTCCTCATGGGGTTTCTTTGCATGCTCAAACTCCCTTCTCTTGATTTTATTCACTTTGCTCGGCTTCGTTAAGCCTCGTCGACTGCCTCTTCAAATTCCGAGACATCAAATGACTCAGTCGGCATCTCGTGGATTAGTTTACGTTGTCAAGTGTGAAATCTACTGATGGCAGTTTTGAGAGTTCAAAGTGCGTTACTTCATTTTTTGAAATGCACTGGTGACTAAACACAGAACTGATCAACCGTCATCTAACAATATGCGAGATTTGATTCGAATGTGTTCATTACTTCAAAGTGTGTCAGTTGTGAACGCTGTGGGCTGTCATGTGGCATCTTTGTCAGCTACTGTGCCAGTTTACCCGTCAACTATTTTTAAAAGCATTCACATGGGTGATTTTCTCATGAATTATATGAGTCACTCCTATTTCCTCTGAACATTGGAAATGATTAAGCTTTTCCTTTTTTCGTGTTCCACTAAGTATGTCTTTTATTTGAGGCCTCTGGGGCTGCGCAGCCACCGCTGCTTTGCTGGGTCATCAGTTCAGCGGTACGTCCCTGTCGTACAGTATACACGGTGGCAACCGCCGGTGTCCACAAATGACACGCTGACAGTCACCCTGACGTCTCCCAAACCCTGCGCATTTATGTGCATGTGTGTCCTCCTACTCCATTCCAGTAACCAAAATTTTAGGGGAGAAATACGTCCGCAAATTAGTCTCCCTACCAAGTTTTGGTCTTTGGGCACCTGCAATAACATAGCAACGGCACCGCCTTTCTATTTATATCACAAAGCTGTCTGACCATTGTTGATTCTCCAGTGACTGAGGGGTGATGTGGAGCAGGGCGGAGAGGGTGGAGACCCTGACCCTCAGATTAACTCCCTTCTGTAATTAGGTAGACGGGTCGAGCTATGGGGCTTAATGGAGGGCCACTCCCTCACTCCAAATCAAAGGGTTGGGTGACCACACACACACATTTCACAGACAAACACACCGAAAAGCTTGTATGTAACGCTGACTTTGTTTGCATATGCTCTCTATTATGGCACAAATGTTTAGTAAGGACTGTAACGAGAGACATGTGTCTAGTTTAGCTGGGTGTGTTTCACACAGCTGGATCAGGCAGAAGTTATGTAATTTTCAACTGCAGTGCAGACTGTCATAAGATCCGTCCACTCTGTTTAGTTTAAAAAACTATGCTCTATATTCCTCAGTCAATATAGGGGCTTGAAGCAAGCCCACACCTTTCATTTACGTCTGCGGTAGATACAGAAACTACAGCAGGATGTGGTTATGGATGAGAGAGTTTAGTCTTCACAGTCTGAGGAACCTGTAATCTGCTTTCACATACTTGTAGAACATTCGGGTGCAGCAGCTCTGTAACGGCCCCTTGACTTCAACACTGTGCGCCCATCCTCTTGGCCGTATCCTCAACAGCCATTCCTGTGTGGTTTTCCGCTCCCACCTCGACCCTATTCTGGGATGTGTTCTTTCCTAAGCTCTACTTAGCTAGGTCGCCAATTTCACGAAGTAAATGAAATGGTCTACGCTCTAAATACATGTTTATGAAATTCCCAAACTTGCTGTAGCATTCCTGAAGCAGGCCAACACCAAAGGGGGAAAATACCAGAGCCGGGAGGAATTGTTCTGGGATGAAGCCTGATGGGTTATTTCCCCGTACAAATGTAGAGACCTCTATACGCCGTAGAAGTTTGCTTTGGTTTGAAATGTCAGGATATAATACCAACCTTTTTTTCAATATTGATAAAATTTGGTCTTCGACCAAAGTTATGTTTTCTCCACACCAAAGAATAAGAATCCTGAGGCAGTATTCTGCTCAAAAACACATCACATTTATTTCTGCATGCACCTTTTCTCTGCCTTCCAGACCTCTGAATTTTTTTCCACATCTCAGATTTGTTTTTTCAGTCATTCAAATGTGGAAAAACAACCCAGCTAATCAGAGCATTGTAGGCGGGATTGACAATCACCTTCCTGGGCCAGAGCCTGAAATACAGCGGCAGAAAAATTGCCCCAAAAATAGCCACAAGCGTGGATGAAACACAGCTGTACAACTTGACCCTCTGAATTAACAACAAAAACACATGACTCATTTTTTTCACTGGAGAAAAAAAAAATCCACTCAGCTAATGAGGTGACTAATTGATGTAGGTGGTAATTCGCTTTAACAAGTTCCTGGACAGCGGCTGGCCTTGTTTTTCTTTTTCTTTTTTTTGTGTTGGGTGCTAAAGTTTAATTGGATGCTTCCACTTATGTAAATACAGGGTTCATAGTTGGTGCATACATACGGTATTAAGGATGTAGATGTTTGATAGTGGCTTCGTGTGGTGTGTGTAGAGTTTTAGAGTTTGTTGTCCTAAAATATGTGGGAAAAATAGGCTTCCCTCACCAGACTGACAATAATTAGATCCTGATTCATGCAGAAAATCACATGTATGGCAATAATCAGCAGAGTTTCACATTTTGTTCTGCCATATAAATCACTAATATTGTTTTTAGCTTTTAACTTGTATTACTTGCACGTGTTGTCCAGTCATTGTGGAGACGTCTTGTTGTGCAGATCATAGGCTTTTATTTGCTACACATGCAGTTTTTCTTAATTTAGTCACAATTTTGTCAGACAGGAAGTAACACCCACTGTCAAAATGTTCTCATGCCTAAATGGCACAGATTGTATGTAACACAGTCTGCTTCATATTATGCTTTTTTAACAGTTCTGGATGTTTTTTTCGTTTCATTTGTTTTTGTTTTATTATCCTTTTCATGGGTACAGTAGACTGTTTTAGTATTCACTGATTAAAACGTAAAAAGCAACCACTGATTTATGTTGTTCATCTGGCGGTATTGATTAGATAATTGTACTTATGGAATGGTTATGCAGCTGCTCTTAGCCAGAGGCGAGTCCATGGATCTTGTGACACAGTAATCCAATTAACCATTTAGCTACAGGCCCATGCATACCCACACTCCGGTTAGTTTCTCCCACACACACACACACACACACACACACGCACGCACACACGCACACACACACACTACGATAAACATGTGGATCTTCAAAGGTGACACTGACCTTTTGTTGTTTCATTTGGGAATTCTTCCTTCCCTTCTTAAGTGAGCCCTTTGCCCTCTCCTACTTAACAATTTCTCCACTTGACCATTTGTGACCTGTGTATTCCTCGTACCTACTTACATATAGGTGACCAAAAAAACAAGTTTTTTAGTATGATGGTACGCCACCACAAGCTGCCAGAACGGTTTCACTGCTCCTTGGTATAGATATTACAGGTCTTTTTACTAGAGATTGAACACCAGTCCTCCAAATGATAATCCCTCCTTTGGTGTTTTAATGAAGGTGGAGAGCACTGTCCTATCTGTCATGTTGATCCTAAATCTTCCAGTTGCATGGGCGGATTATGAGACAATGGACCTCCTGGACACAGACATGTAAAATCCCCCGCCTACATTGTTCAGTTGTTTTGCAGGAATCTCAACCCTGAAGTTGTGTTGTTGGTTAAAACTATTTTGTTCATGCTTTGGTTGAATAAAGGCTTAATCCTTTTTTTTCAAGATCCACAACGGCACACGTCTCCAACAGTTATGTGCCAGGCTATTTCTTGTCTGGACCACTTCAGTAATCCATTCATGCACAGGTGTTCAACTAGGTTGATATCTGGGTGTCTGTGAGGGGCTGTAGCATAAGATTCACATCATTTTCATATGCATCCATCCATTCAGTGAACAATTTCTATTTCCTGTGAGCATCTGCATCCGTTTCATGTTAAGGAAGTGGTGAAATGCAGTGCTGGTTTTGAAGGTTATTCCTGTGTGTTTGTGCGAACAGATGGGGAGCTGTGTGGGGGGCAGAGTGAAGTCATAGTTATCAAACCATAGATTGGTAATAAATCATGTAAACACTGAGAACAATAAAAAAAATGCAGCTGCCACAAAGTAGCTCTACGGTATGAATTTTTCTGGGTTGCGGCCGGTTTTTGTTCAGCTTTGGAATTGAAATATTTCGTAATCAAGCCAAAGAGACCCATGAAAGTGTCATCCTCTCATCAGCGGATCAGAGGACAATGGGGTCGATGAGTATAGTACACTTGTACAGTGCCTCTTCAAGTTCATTTTCCTCTCTCTGTGGGTGGTGGGGGGCGGAGGGCAGCTGTCAGCTTTTAGGAGCCTCGTGCCCTGGAAAAAATTAGTTCCAATCCCTTATCCAAAAACGCTAATGAGAAGCACACACGGGAGGTGGGGAGGGGTTGGAGGTCGTGGGGGGTTGGTTGTCCATGATGGATGCCAGAGGAAGGAGCAGAGATGTCTGCCTCTCTGCATCCTCGCCCTGCCATGACCTCCAATGCTTCAGAGAAGAGCTGCTCCCTCGGCATTCCTCAGGAAAGTCATGAGAGAGACAAATCCATATGCAAAGATAGAGTCTAAAAAACACCTGAGGGTGAGCAAAGTGCAGCTGTGTCAGTATTTATACATCCAGCTCCCGATAAATTAATGAGCCACAACACACATAGAAAGTCAAGCAGGTTCTACAGTAACCGCAGCGTGTGTGTGTGTGTGTGTGTGTGTGTGTGTGTGTGTGTGTGTGTGTGTGTGTGTGTGTGTGATTTTGTCACAGAGCCAAACGGAGGCAGATTGGATCTCAACGTAAGACTAATTACTCAAAGCCTTACTATCTTAAGTATAAACAGTACTTACAAAGTCATACAATATACTTCCAGCACAAGTATACAATAACATCTCTAAGTGTGTGCCAAGTGGGAAACTTTGGCGGGTTATGAATGTGTGTGTGTTCATGCGTCATTTCTTGCTATTTTCATCCGTGTGTTGGATCGCATTTCACAGACACAAGGAGAGATTGTTCTCTTATGTAATATTTCTTCTCTTTATAGCTTCACTTCCCCCTACGCTCTCCAATTTGTCTGTCTCCCTTTCTATTGGGCGAGCCACCTGAATGTTGTAAATGCGATGGGAAGCGATGTGTCTCTGTGTGTGTGTGTGTGTGTGTGTGTGTGTGTGTGTGTGTGTGTGTGTGTATCCGCATGGGCCAAATAAAAGGCCGCTGTCTGAAGCCAGGGACTGGATTTGGAGAGTGGGTAGAAAAGCAGGCACCGATCCTAAGTGTGGGGGCAGCCTTGAATGAGCTCCATTGTTCCCTCATAAAACAGCTCCACAGTGTTCGATATACTGTATAAAGAGGTTGTGACTCTTCGTGACATCCTCAGAGTTAATGCAGAAGAGCTACGCTGTTTTTCTGTGGGTGACTGTGGCAGAGATGACAGAGTTTTTGTTGTGTTGGGGCATTGGGTTTTTTGAAGTCAAGTGCCACCTGTTGTTTAGTGCAGCTTCTAAAACTGTAGGGCGTGGCAAAGGGGAACATGTGGAGCTGAACTAAAGTTGGATCTGATTAATGTGGGCAGAATAAAAAAAAGCAATATTTACATAAACCGAAACGTATAAGATACAAGAGAAGAAAAACAAGTGACGCTCATTAAGAAGACAGTCAGTCAAACCAAAATATGACACAGCATCTTGCATGTTCTCCCCATGTTGGTCTGGGTTTTCTCCGGGTTCTCCGGTTTCCTCCCACAGTCCAAAGACATGCAGGTTAGGTTAATTTGTTGACTCTAAATTGCTGCTAGATGTGAATGTGAGCGTGAATGGTTGTCTGTCTCTATGTGTCAGCCCTGTGATAGTCTGGCAACCTGTCCTGGGTGTACCCTGCCTTCGCCCAATGTCAGCTGGGATTGGCTCCAACCCCTCCGCAACCCTGAATAGAATAGGCGGTTACAGATAATGGATGGATGGATGTTTTGTTACTAATTTCCAAGAAATGATGAAAAACTAAATTCATTGCAAGAGGTTGGGGACATTAACTCTTGTCTTGTATCCAAAGTGAGACATGGGAGCGTTTAAGAGCCACCGGTATGTCGAAAAAAAACAAAATCTGCTTCTGATGAGCAAGAAAAACAGCCAGGTTTCAGCTTTGTGACAATGCATATGTCTGCTAATCCACTGTTTTTCTAATGGATTATGTATCTTAAGAAGTAAGATACTCTTCTCAACCTACAAATAGACACCCTTGGGTTTATTTGAAACATTCCACATGTCCAAATTGATTTAATTTGGACACCCACGCCTTATTGAAGTGGGTAAATTGTATGATTGAGAAAAGCAAAGAGATGACTTTGTTTCAAACATGCACTTCGGGGAATTGCCATTACATTACGGTCTTGCTTGGGTGCTTTTTGAAGCATGTAATCCTCTTCACACCATCGTCTTTGGAATTACCTCCTTCTTCACGCTGATGTAAAGTAGCTGTTTTTGATGCCCATTTACTAGTTTTATTTATGATGCTTGAGTCTTCCGGTCTCTCTCAATGGAGTGAATCCTAACACGTATACTTTCTTGTCTTTGCAGGTCAATCCACATATCTGGATGACCACGGACCTCCTGCTCTAAGAGTAAGTCTTCCTCTATCTCTCTGTCATTTCCCATTTCACTCCTTCTCCTCTTTTATCCCATTTTCCCCTCTTTGACCTTTAATTTTTTCCCCTAACTCGCTTCCTCTCTGATGTGCTGCCCTGCGTTTCCAAGCCAGTTCAGTCCAGTCAGGATAAGGGTTAGGTCTGTGTGAAAGATCTGCGTGCAAACTCTCTCTAAATACCAACTAGACCTGGCTTCAGTGCTACAGTAATGCTCTGAACACACTCTCTCTTACACACACACATACACACAGCGCTGACACAGAGGCCTTGTATTCATCCAGCTGCACGTCTGCATGACCATCTCTCCTCTATGCTCCCTCTTTCTCTCCCTGCCAACTTCTTTCTCCCTCTGTCTGCCCCTTGTTCATTATCTCCTTGAGTCAATCACCACCTCATTTTCACCTCATTCCTCACCTATTTGATGCCCATCTTCGTCATTACTTCCCCCACCCCCGTTCGGATCGAAGCGTCTGGTGTTTTTCCTGGTTTGGGTACAGAATTTAACACGTAACTAACCTGACAGTTCATTTGGTTTGGTTACAGGTTAGTTTGTGGCTGATTTACTGTTTACTTTGGTCACATCTGGGCTTTGTTTGTGAGTTATGTGTTTGAAAGAAGTCTATTCTGGTCAGTGGCCAATAAGTGTCAGGGTAATGGAGTGGGATGCAATTGCGGACCAGGGGAATCTTAAAGTGAGCCCCAGGAGGGTAACCGCAAAAATTGCAAGTGATTGAAGGGCCTAGAAATGAGCCCAAGAAAGAAAGGCTCCCTACCCTCACTAAGATATTGAGCCAGGCCACACAGACCTACTCCACTCTAACAGACGAAAACGGTGGGCAAATCATGCAGATAGGTTCACGTGGTATCTTCTGCCGATACACCTCTACTCAGCTAGAATAAGGAACAGAATGAAGCTCTCACTACCTCTCACAATGAGACAAAGACCCAACATCTGAGCACTGGAAACCAGGGGTAGATATAGGCTTCACACATGATCCTCATCAAGGCCAACCAACATGGATTATTGGATTTCGGGTCAGGATGGAGTCAATATAACTACCCTTCATACCTGAATCCACAAACGTGGGGAGGTTGTATTTGTTATTTCCCCACAATAACTCAACTGACAGAAAGAGGCCAATATTGACTGCCAGAAGAGGATTATTTACAGATGAAGTGGCCCACCTTCCCACAGTATAGACAAGCCCCACTGCTCATATGCTTCTTCCTCTCTACCTGAGAGAGCTCCCCATTTGCATGGGTTCGTCACTGTTCAGAGGCCCGCGAAACAGTTTGGGCATTTCCTGAGAGATACTAAACTCCACCCTCCGACATGGGCAGGGATGAACGTGGTTTCTCTCTCTGTTGCGTTCATTGGATTATCGATCCGATTCACCAAGGAAATATATTCCCTGAGTGAGTTGGGAACATTGCGTCTTGTTTTTAACCTTTTCTGATAGGGCATGGATAAAGTTTGCCATCAGTGCTTCCCTGTTCAACCCCGATCCACCCTGACGTAACTCAATAACACATTCAGCCTCTTCCTGGCCACTTATGTTGTCGTCAAAAGCTCCTCATTTCGACCTTAAAGAGAGCAGCATCAGAACAGACAGGAGTCTGCTGTAGCCCATTAAGAGCCTCATCTGAGAGATGGGATATTATGTATGTTACCCAGGCTCGTTCTGTGCTAAACATGGAGGGTTGTAACTCAAAAACAATTGGGTGATATTCCCTTTACATTTCCCTGAATGCCCGTCATATCGGACAGGTGTTGGCATTTTGGGTTCATCGACTACAATGGGGCCATGGGGCAGAACTGGGGGCGCTTGGTGGACTACAAGGTTTGGTGCTTGGACTTTGAGTGGAGTCAGGCCTGGTTACTGCAAATGGGTAGTTCAGTGATGTTACGGAGTCTAACGGGTCTCCCTATGCAGTGATAGCCTGCCAATGCACAGCTAGTTGTATGTTAAGCTTGGAAGCTTGTGGGTTGGTGATTGGAGGGTTCGCTGTGTCCGACAGTGGCTGACTCATTATGTCAGGGTAACGGGGAATGGGATGCAATTGAGGACCAGGGTAATCTTAAAGTTAGTCCCAGAAGGGTAAACATAAAAAGCGATTGAAGGGTAGAGTGGAAACACCAAATACACAATGGCCCAAAAAAAGAAAGGCTCCCTACCCTCATTAAGGTATTTAGATCAGGGGACTCAGATAGTAAACTAAAACACCACTGCCAGGCAGCTGACTAGAGGATAAACTCTCTGGGAAACAGAGTGAAGTCAAATAAAGAAAAAGACGCTGAGCAATGCCAGATCAAAACTGAGAAGCCAGGCTATACCCCACTCTAACAGACTAAGCTCGAAGAGCAAACAGGAAATGGTGAGCAAATCAGGCAGATAGGTTCACGTGGTAACTTCTGCCAATACACACACCTCTACACAGCTAGCAACAGAATGAAGCTCTCACTACCTCTCAATGAGACAATGAGCATCTGAGCACTGGAAACCAGAGGTAGATAAAGGCTCCACACACCTGATCCTCATCATGGACCATTAGTCTCCACAGCTGCCTCTCCTCAGAGATAATGAACCCAACCAGCCTGGAGAGTGGCAATTGCCGATCACACTAAGCCAAACCAGGCAACCATAGTGTTTTTTTCATGCAGATAACAGTGATATTGTGTTATTATATATGGTTGACTGGAACGCTGTGGAGAAGTTGCTGAAATTTTCTTGATACCAGCTTTATTTTCCAGGGAAATTTATTATCTGAAACAAACTTTCATATTTCAATTATAACGGGCACACAGTGCCAATTTACTTTCATACATACTGTCGATGCCAAGCTCTCAATATTATACGGGCTTGTAGAAATTTAATGGAAATGAAGCCTAATAAATCACAAATAGTTTCCACCATTTCCCATCGACGATAGTCCTGAGAGTGTAACAGCTTGACTGTGTCCTGAGGCGATTCTGAACGATTCTGAATATTTACATTATAACACAAACACAGAAGCTCTGGAATTCATTTTGACACCGAAAAGTGTGAATTTAATGGAGGGGGGAAGTCTCAGGGAAGCAGAGGGGACTGATAAAGATTAATTTACTTTATGATTTATTTCTGTAGCTTTTGAATAAAACATGTTCATTTCTAAAAGTTGTTTAATAATTAAAGCAGGCATTCATCAAATCAAAAGATTTGTACTCAATATCACTGAGTTGATAAAGCTGTTGATACACCCATCTGGATCACCCCCATTAGTGTCTGCTCACGACAATAAGCTCTAAGAGCAGCAACTTTTATGGACTTTTGTTTGCCCCAGGTTTTGCCTGTCAGGCTACATACACTACTGCCTGCCCTATCCTGAGAGGGTGCAAACGTGGATGCAATTTAAGAGACTTGGGATGCACACGGGTGGAACTTGTCGTTGCTCTGCATGGCCTGAAGAGCTGCAGACGCTAATCAGGGCTGAAAAAACTCTTGCCATCTGCTGTATAATTTAATCTTTAATTTTAATTACAGTGAATATTCACCTAAAGGAGCCTAGAATTGGCCATCAATCATAGATAAGGCAGTAAAGGAGGTTTAGTAAAGATACAACATTATCAACCAGTGAAACTAAATGTGATTTGAAGTTGGGATCGCGAATAAAGATGTAATTTACATACATTATAAAAACTGTAATGTGTTACTGTTATTGTGGAAGCCCTGCCAAGTTCCTGAAGTTTGAAATCAATAAACTATACTTTCTCTCCCTCTTTCTGCTCTGGTTTTTAAGTAGCTTTACAAACTACACCCAGCCTCCACGGACACAGTCAAGGCTTGCTGTGATTATACATTAGCTGCTAACTTTGATTGATTCCACATCTGTCGTCATCTCATCTCCCAGACAGATGATGCTAATGCCATGTCAGTGGCGAGAGCGCTACATCAACCACGTCTCTCATTATATTTTCGTTGACGTCCTGCTGCAGCTGAGATTGATCTCCTATTTCAGCAGAGGTTGGTCGCATTGCAGCGTGTGCATGCAGAAGGCTGAGGTCCATGGTAAATGTAGGGAAACCTTAGAAATCGAGTTGAAAGCTCAACGTAAATGAGAGCGTATGGAAAAACCACGCGGCTCTCAGAATAGCGTTAGGAGTCTTTATGTGTATGGAAGCATGGCAAGAATGTCCCCTCGATGTACACGTGTGTAAAATGTGTTTCTAGATATGACTTCATGGAGAACATTTGTCTTGTCTTAATTCCTTAATTGCACTAGATCTTAAAGAGAACAGTTTTTATCCACCATAGCGTTTGAAATGCACTTTGAAATGTTAAAAAAAGACCAATCAGATGATTTTTTTCTAAAGGAAGAAACAGCAACAGTGAGGCTAAAAAGAAACCATAAGTTTTGATGATGTTGTGAGCTAATATTTTTTCCATATTTAATTAAACCAGAAGACAAACAGACATTTACTCTCAGACATGACCCTAATGCACAAACTAATGTTCTTGCAAGCTTGGCAGATTGTTGGTTATCCAACAAAAGCATTTCAATCTCCATTTGTCACGCATATTAAGTTTCTGTATCCAACAAGTGCAAAGGAGCGTGCGGAAATGTAGTCAAAGTTTCCCATTTCCTCTCCGTCATTGAAAGTCAATTCATCTTAATTCACATAAACATATACTTGGATGGAAACTGCGCTGTCACAGCTACTTAGAGCTGTGAGGCTCCCTGCGCTCCTTCTCCGGGTGGGAGTGGAGATGAATGGATATATCATTAATAACAGGAAGTGCTGAGAATCTCTACTGTGCCCTTGACTGAAACGTTAACATGCGGATCTCCACTCAGTGTGGGGATGAGCAGTTGACAGTAGAGAGCAATGAACCCAGCGCAGGGCTAACTAAAAGCAGTAGAGTGCAGGTTAGCGGTGACGTATACCTGCGTGGGTTCCCAGGAACTGCAGCAGGAAGATGGCTGACATGTGGCAAACCAGGACATGTTGTCTGTTATGTGATTGAAGGTGCCAGAATTCTGCAGAAATGGGTGGTCATGGCCATGAGGCAGAGACGATAGTTTATGTTTGTTGAACCAGCAATGTCACGTCTGAAAATGTCTCAAAACAGCATGAAGCGTTTGCAGGCTTTGGTGCAAGTGTGTGGGCAGGGGTGTTAGAAAAGAAAGGACACTGAGAAAGTAAGAGGAGAGAGAGTGGAAGAGAGAGCGTGAGAGGTGCAGGACTACTCATCTCCTCAATGTCTGCTTGATATCGGCTCGCTAGCATCAGAGCTGTAAATACCACAATAATCAGTCTGACTCTCTGGAGCAGGAACGTCCAGTGCAGACACGGCCTTGTTACATAATGCTTTTTTACACTATTGACAGAATGCCTTACTGGCAGACGCTGCGAACATATCTCACAGCGTGCATCAGAAACTTTATAGCTCCACAGAGTGGGAACAACAATAGCACAAACGGAAAAGGTCGCCCTTTCACTGCTGTCAATGCCGACGGGAGATTTGGACTTTTGATGGCATCTCTGTTATGTTATTCTTGTGTTACACAACAGCAGGCTGTCAGAGGTCTGATACAGTCATTTGTCATCATATCAGCGGGGACTGGTGTCCTGTAAAACACTGCATATATTTCACTCGGCTCATTATTGTGATAAGCTGAGAAGTCTGTGGTTACTTGGCAAACACTGAGGAATGTTGGACTGCTGTCCAAGAAAACCATCTCCTGTGTGCGCAAAATATTTTCCCAAAACTGAGTGAAATCGCAACTATTGGGTGTTATATTTTGTTTTTTATGTTTTATGTTTCTTAATGATATCTGATATATAAGATTGCTTTACAGTAAATGGTGACTATATTCCAGAAAGTGACGCAAGCTGATGCACGCCTGTCAACAAAACTTGTATAAGCTTGTATAAATAGCACAGATTGCACCTGTGAATTGTTTTTCCAGCACTCCCTACCTCATCCCGGGGCAAATGTACGCACACATATTATTTTGACGTTATGTCAAACCGGTTCAGTCTCTTATGACGTCCCGTAAAATGCTGATTCTGGGAAAAACAAAACGGGATCGATACGGTGACGGATGCTGTGATTTTCTCTTCCAACTAGTTCCTCCCTCTCCATCTCTTTCTTTCTCCCTACTTGACTCCTTTGCTCTCCATCTCCACCCTGTTGTTATACTTTCTCTTTCTTTCTACTTGGCAAACACTCAAAGAAGCTCTCGCTGTTTTTACAGAGCCTGGGTGGGACTGCTGCTTTTGGAGGAGACAAAACAAAATGAGCAAGTGTGTGTGTGGCTGCAGAAGCTCTTTGGTGTGGAAACTACTGTCTGCAGCAGCGGCGCTAAAGAGCACTAATATTAACTAAAGATTCATACTAATTTCCTATCACCAGTGGACTATAAAACGAGCCAATTTGTTCGGAAACTAGCCACCCCATTAGCCAGTGAGCTAGTTAATTCAGTCAGTCAGACTTGCCTCCGAACACGCAGTCTGTCAGATATCCAGAAACTCCCCCTGGGAAAAGCACAATCACCATTCCAGACTGGGAATGCCGACAAGAATTTATCACTGCCGCATTTTTTCCCCCATCTGATTTACAGGAAAGCGTCATATGAAGTGAAGAGGAAGAAGTGTTTTTCAAGGCAACACAGCACTGACCTGCCTTTGCTGTTTTTGGTGTAGATCTCTATCACTTTTACAGTAAAGGAAATCTTCCAGATGTCTTTTAAGTGACCTGTGTCTCCCTCTCTCTCTCTCTCATTCTTCACTTAATTCCTTTAACTGGCCCCAATTTTCTGTCACTCTCGTTCTCGCTGGTACATTCGCTCGGATAGCCTTCATTCTTAAGGGGCCGCTTGTGTAAACCTTGTCGGCCCTCAGGGATAATTGCCAAATTAGTGCATTCTTGCTGCCCTTGTGCTAAAATGAGTCTCATGTTCAATACACATGTCAACCTCGACTTCCTCTTTCTTGGAAGCAAAGATTTGCTGTCACAAGCCTGTTTTTCAGAAGTAAACAACGTTTTTCACACACACACTTCCACTTTATTTGACTCTCTGATTCACGGCTGAGCTACTTATTTAATTGGTGAGTCACGACGGGCGTACATGCTTGTGTGTGTGTGTGTGATAAAACACTAAAAGAGTTGCGTCAGTATCGCTTTGCAGAGAAGTCAGCAGAATCTCTGACTCATTGAGTTCAGTTCATATGAGCATATGAGGAGAGAAGATGAATCCATGCATGCCTACACTCAATCTTTGTGTGTGTGTGTGTGTGTGTGTGTGTGTGTGTGTGTGTGTGTGTGTGTTTTGTAACTGAAAGGGAATACATTGTGAGCAACAGAAGGTCAAAGGTTGCAGGAAAAGAGGCAAGAGAATCCAGCCAGAACTTGATGAATTTCCTTTGTGTTTGTCCTTTTTTTTTCCTCCTCTTTGTATCACTTTTCACACTTTGTGTCTTTTCCTTTACCATCTGTTACGGCCAGTTGTGTTCGACACACCGGTGCCCTGAAACGTGCTATAAATAGAACTAGGGCTGTCCTCAACTGAAGAAATTCTTAGTCGACTTAAGCTCATACATTTATTGATTTAATGAACAGATCTGTAAAAAGTGAGCTTCACCACAAAGAACCACACAAAAGCACCACTTTAAATCTTTTGTTTATCACAGATGTGCTCATAAGTTTCATAAGTTTTCATTCAGCATCAAAAAAGGATAAAAAATTACTAAATCTTAGTCGACTAAGACCAAAAAAATTACGATTAGTCGACTAATCCACTAAGAGGAGACAGCCCTAAATTGAACACACATCAGTACAATTCATATAGTGACATCTTAACATACTTAACACCAGTGAGAGTAACATACAATAAGAAACAGTTTAATCCATAGATCACTGTTTTTTTTTGTCTTTCTTTCTCCTTATGTATTTCTGCGTGTGTTCGCAGGTGCTCCCGTTCCCCAGCCAGGTGGTTTATAACCGTGTGGGGAAGTGCGGCAGCCGGACGGTGGTCATCTTGCTGAGATTACTGGCTGAGAAACACCAGTTCAACCTGGTCTCCTCTGACATCCACAATAAAACACGCCTCACGAAACATGAACAGGTAAGAGGAAAGGAGATGACGGTGCAGATAGGGGAT
>CAKAOH010027870.1:0-23632 GCA_916701665.1 Sebastiscus tertius | reverse complement strand
ACATACTATACTATGACATTTTTTTGACATACTATACTATGACTTTTTTTCACGACATACTATACTATGACTTTTTTTTCGACATACAATACTATGACTTTTTTTACTTTTTCGACATACTATAGTATGACTTTTTTTCGACTCTTTCAACATATTATACTATGACATTTCTTTCGATATACTATACTATGACTTTTTTTTTACTTTTATCGACAGACCATACTATGACTTTTTTTCAACTTTCTATGCTGAATTTTTTCGACATACTATACGATGACTTTTTTTCTAAATAAAATACTATGACTTTTTTCGACATACTCTACTATGACTTTTTTTTACTTTTTTTGACAGACTATACTATGACTTTTTTTTATTTATTATACTATGACTTTTTTTGACATATTATACCATGACTTTTTTTTGAACATACTATCATATGACTTTTTTTTACTTTTTTTGACAGACTATACTATGACTTTTTTTTTTTACTTTTTTCGACATACTGTAGTATGACTTTATTTTTACATATTATACTATGACCTTTCTTTGACTTTTTTCGACATATTATACTATGACTTTTTTTTGACATACTATACTATGATTTTTTTTTTCGACATACTATACTATGACTTTTTTTCGACATAATTTACAATGACATTTTTTCGACATACTATACCATGACTTTTCGACTTTTTTCGACATACTATACAATGACTTTTTTTATGACTTTTTTCAAAGTAATAGTATAGTATTTTGCATAGTATATGATGAACAAACAAACAAAATGTATACTATGGTGTTGTGTAGTGTATTTTGGACCAAAAAACAGAACTCAGACAGAGGTTTGCAAATGTTCAAAGGCAACTTTATTTCAGATATAAGTGGTCAGAGTAGATTCCTCAATGGGGTTGTGCAGGAAACGCTGAGAGAGTAGAGCTGTCAGCTGGAAAGCAGACTGGTAAGTTGCTGGGCGAGGTAGCTGGAAAATGGACCTAAAGCAAAGGTAAATACAAATAATTAAATTCAGGCAAACATGAGGATTTAACTGACCAAAACAAGAAACTGGCCATAGCGTTAGCACTACCAAAAAAAGTTATAGTAAAGCATGCTGAAATAGCATAACAAATCATAGTATGTCAGAAAAATTAATAAAAAAGTCATAGTATAGTTGGTAAAAAAAAAGTAAAAAAAAAATATTGAAAAAAGTCAGACTGAGATATGTAAAAAATGTGAAAGAAAAGTAAAAAAAAAGTTAGAGTATGTAAAAATAAATAAGTTAAAAAATAGTCAAAGTATGTCGAAGAGTCGAAAAAGAGTCATAGTCATAGTGTAGTCTGTTGAAAAAAGTCACAGTATAGTATGTCAGAAAAAGTTGAAGAAAAGTCATAGTATAGTCTGTCGAAAAAAGTTGAAAAAAAGGTCATAGTATAATATGTATGTATAGTATCGTATGTCAAAAAAAATGTCATAAAAGTCAGAAAAAGTGATTTGTCCCACTCTTTACCGGTAAATTATGTAAGAAATCTATATAGATAAAATATAATTATCTGTGCAATCACTGGTCTTGCATCTACTGATATGTCTATGACAAGAAATGTGGACAAATGCAGTGTCTCATTCACCTGTTCTTTGTGTCTCAGATCTACCCAGATGAAGGCCACTTCATTCACAGTGAAGCAACGAGGCAGCACCTCAGCCAGTCCCTTGTGAACTTCTTCGAGGAATGCTTCAGGCTACCGGAACGAGTGTTTGAGGAGGCCCTGGAAGAGGAGAGCGAAGACGAGGGTTAGCTTAGCCTTTGTGCCCCAAATCCTTCCCACCCATACGTTTGAATACCTAACCTCCATCCTGTCCCCGTGCCCAAGCACAGCACTGGCATAGCCTACAGTTGTCCACAATATGCAACTCTAGTCTGTTCTTGCTCTATTTGATTTGCATTTGGACTCCCCGTGTCCGCATGCTGAACCTGAGACTGCCTTTCCAGCAGATGACGGATCTAGTCCTACATCCATCCTCCCACCTTCTGCCCTGAGTTCAAATTCAAACGGCCCTCCAGAGAGCCAACAAAGACTGATGACCTGACATGATGTTTTGGAATATACTGATTGATTTAACAGGGAGCCGTCTCCTTCACAGCAGGATGGACAAGCTCCTTAAAAGCAGTGGAGACAAAGCATCAGCTGTCACACAGACTTCCAAGCTGTGAGGAGAAGGAACACCTTATAGCACATAACTCGTGGGCTTGTATATTAATGAAAATCAGACGCCTGGTGAAGAACACTGGTTGACGGTGTTCACAATGGGGGTCTGGAATTGTGGCGATACAGGAAATGTTACTATTTTTAAAGTTGTGAAGAACTTTCATGTTGGACTGTGGTTGTGTCTATTGTTCTTACAGTATGTAAAATAGCACACAAACATTCACTCGGCTATTACGGATATATTTTCTTTTGGTATTCATGTTTGCCCTGATGTTCATCTCGTAGCCTCATTTTATGTGTTTCAGTGATGCTGACGGAATTCTCTAACTGGCAAAATGTTTGGAAGAAAAACAGCGCCCATGGGTTTCTTAATGTTCATTTGAGACAGTTTAATTGTGACGCTCCAGTTTTATCAAATGTTTTATCAAAAAAACAGAAGCATTAACTTGTTTTAGTCACTGTGCCTTATTTGTCAGAAAAAAACATCCTGCTGTGGGACTGCATTTATGAACTACAACGAGGCGAATTTTATAGGAATGGTTTGATTTTGGGAAATACACCTTTTAGCTTAGCTTCTTGTCGAGAGTTAGAAGAGAAATTTGGTTCCATTCTATATCTGCCTATTAAATATGAAGCTACCTTAGCTTACTTAATATTAACAGACAGACGCAACAGTGGTATTAATCTTTTTATCAAACTCTCAGCATATTTCCCAAAATGGCAGCTATTATTTTAAATCTGTAGCTTGAAACAGATAAGTATTAAGAGAAAGGTGTTAGCTACTTTCAACAGCTAATATTTGATTGGGAAACTAAAGGGATTTTGAAGTTTCAATGAAAAATATCAATTGTTCTCTGGAAATATGCCCAATGACGACATTACACCGAGCTAAAATGTACAGAATCTGCATGCATCATTGCTTATAAGTTAAAGAATGGTACAGTAGGTGAAGAAAACGGTACAGAAACTGCAGTGTTTTTAAGGAAAGTGATGTCTCCCTTACTTAAATCTTAAATCAGTGAATACATTGTTCAAGGTTGAAGGCAAGAAGCCATTAAGGATTAGTGTTATACCCTGAGAAATTATGCATTTGTATATAAAGAGGGAAAATTGTCCAATGAAGCCATGCAAACATGGCATACAAAGTTATGAATTCTTGAGGCACATGTTTAATTTTCTATTTTGTTTTATTTGAATGACCATTTGTGTTACGTTTTCAGTGCATGTTAAGAGGTAATTTGCAGCACTATCCCTGAAAACTCAGTTCCACATGGTAATTTTGACATCTTGAATGTTCCTTACTGGATTGCATAAATTACATTTCCAGTAGTATTGTGATTGAGATCCCAGTCTCGTCAGCTTGATGTGTAAATGTTATTCAAATATCATTTTATCCTAAAAAGAAAAAAGAAACAGTATTACCTGAGTGTTATTTGTGCATAAAGCATTTTGGAAGTTACATTTGACTATTCATTTCCGTTCTCCTGTTGCTGTCCTTGAATTGCATTGAAAGTGGACTTTATAAATGCCAATGGCAACATCAACCTCTCTTGCCCGTGGTTGAGGACTTTTTCAAGATGCTCCACTTTGTTATCCAAAGCATAGAAGGAGATTAATGGCAGATTGTGGCATGAAGGTAAATGTTAGAATAAAAAATAGATATTTTATCAGCCTTCAGAGTTTTGTGGCTCATCTGTTTTATTGTGAATTTTAAAGTTGTATTGATATTTTTCTGAACATTGACTACATTTACATACACAAAATATTCTGGGTTTTTCCCTTATTCCGAAAAAGACAATATTCCTACTAAGCTGTTTACATGGCTAATGAAAAGGAATATTCCACTAATATTTCCATTTACATGCAGCCGTGCATACTCTGATTAACGTAACCGGTCGCGGACTTGTTCAACGGTTCGAACTCCTCCTCCCGCTATCATTCCGCCAACCACTTTCTTGAAAAGGTGGGTGTTGCAATATTTGCGCATATTCAAAAACTTGTTGATAACCAAGTATTTCATGATGTTTAAAGGTATAATATGTAACCGTCGTTAGTTGCCATTTGTAAACACACAGAATTCAAAGTTTTCCACTCCTCTGGCTCAATGAGTGAGAAATTGAATAGAGTGAATGAAGAGAGGGAGCGGTGTTAATGAGAACAATACAGTAAATCAGAGAAATAAAATGGTATTTTCTGATTGTTTCACAGCAGTTACGTTGTATAGCACAAATAAACCCACCCACAACTCTGCACTAACCTATGGGAAGGTGCCAAGTTGCCGGATTTTTAATGAATGCAGCTGAAGGGCAGGCTTCTGTCCACTGTGGCTCAGCGCTGCTCTCGATCAAGGGGGACCCTTCTGGAACACATGCACATAAGAACACACAACCCGTTGTCATCTGTGAAATACAGTTGCTTTGTATTTGAGAGAGCAAAAGGGGGACTTGTTTCTCTATATCAGACGCTTGGGGTGTAACAAAGCGGCAGTAGCCTATCTGACAATCTGAACGTGCTGCACACCCCTACGCGCTGTTATATAGACTCCCCCACATGGGGCCAAAAGAAAAGACAAAATACAGGCAGAGGGCAGATCTCTGCAAATACGGATACTGCCACACTTCTAGTGGGGCATAAGTGACCCAGTGATTATTTTTGTATCAGTCTGTATATTGTTTTGTAGGAAATTCTTGCATATTATACCTTTAAATTGACGTGTGTTCCTCCTTCTGACCAGCTGAGGTTCCTTCCCCGCCAGAGAAGTGAAGTTCCAAGTCGCCAGAGACTATCAATGGAACAAACCTGGTTAAATAAAGGCTAAATATTTTTTTTTATTTATGTTTTTAAATTGCACCTGACCTCAATGCCTATTCCTGCGAGTGATGCGTCCACAGGGTGGCGGCTCCATGTAGATTTTACAGGTTGTGCCCAGATGTGACCCATATCAAAGTTGGTATATTGTCATATTTGGAATAATTGTGGAATATTCATATGCATGTAAACGTAGTCACTGAAATATTATCACTTTATAAAGTTGTTATGTTATCAAACAAATTGCCTATTTACACATCTACTGTAGCAGATACGCCACAGCATTAGCAATCATTTGGAGTCATGTTTCTGGTGTCCCACCACATACAAATTACCTTCTTTTCAGCTCTGTTTCGGTCTCTCTATTAAAGTTGCTAAATGTTCCACTATGTTCACTACCTGGTTGCTAACTGTCTGTTTGCTGTTTGGTGCAGGTAGCGTAAACGGGGGTTAATAAAACCAGTTTGCAGGCCGTAAAAAATTATGTTAATAAATGCAGCTTTAAGAAATTCTAATTTATATTAGTAATTGTATATTTTATCAATATGTAGTCAGCGGACATCCAAATATTCAAAGCAGAATTCCTTAAAATATCACAATATGCTTTCTGTAATTGCATTTATTTTCTAATTTACTTACTAAACCCAGTTACAGCATCCACAAAGAATGATTTGACATTTTGACTTACTACTTGTTTGCATGTGCTGCTCATTCCATCTGTTGAATCTGCAACTAAACAAGTAAAAATTATCTGCAAACATTTATGAGTCACGTGATTGAGACAACCAATCAGATGTTGAAAAAGGAAAAGCACTCCGCAAACAGACATCAGAAAAAATATCTTTGCACAAAAAAACCCTCTGCCGAAGTGTAAACAGGATTATAGTTGTATATCAGCGCTTTGCTCTCTTCCTCCTCAGATTCAAATCTGTGAAAGTTCTTCCTGGCTGTGAGGAGAGAAAACAAGATTTACAGATCACAAAGGCTCTATCCTGCAGCTACTGACTGTGTAGTTAAGGAACCAAAAATGATGCTGTGTTCATACCTTCATTGACAAAGAATTCCGCCATGTAGAAGTTGGTCCTGACTGCTGATGGAGTGTGTGTAATGTAGGTCTTCGTCCATTCAAATGCATTTTTCTCTGGATGCCACTGTGTCCCATAAATTGGGTAATCATACGCTGCCGAGAGGTAAGGGAAGAGAAAGTAAAATAAAGTTCCCTCCAGTGTTATTTTGCTGTAAAATTGTACCGATGAATTGATGCTGCGTTGTAACTACCTTCCACCGTTGACACAAACTCTGTTTCTCCATCCATATTCGTGGAGAGAACTTTGTAAAAGTTTTTCAGCTTCTCATTTGTGTTTTGAGTCTGAAAGAAACCAACGGAGAGGAAAATTACACTGCACCCAATAAAACTGCACCGCTGACTATTGTGCTCAAGGGAGGAACAAAAGGCTCATATTTCACCACAAACTAGTAATATTTGTGTTCTCTAGCAGCACTGTGGCTCTAACACAGCACTCCTTATGTTTTCTCATCATAATAGTAATGAATGACTTACCGACATTAACAAACTCCATTGGTGAGAGTTCACGGTCAGCGGCTCAGAGGCCAGATCCTCCATGAGTTCAGCTGGGAAATCTTTAAACATCCTGCTGTCTTTGGCTTCTGGAAATGGGTCATAACATTATTATTTATCACTTAAAACAATATTAGTTTTTTCAAACAAATTTACATATTAACACTTCATTCATAGTAAACAAATCTTCTAAAGATAGGACGTGAACCTGGATTTCCAGAGCTGAAGGTAACTGTATTAATTTAACGATAAGACTTCTCTATTTGATAGGTAATCAGTAGTACATTTATTAAGACTAAGACGTACCATTAGTGAAGTTCAGAGGTAATGGCACACCGTTTGTATTGGTACGTGACAGTAAGTCCATTCCACTCGTCAAAACGGTCAGCTGCTCATAACCAAGACAGGTGCCCCACACAGGAAAATAGTCGCCTCTCTTGTTTGCCTGAAACATCAGAAACAGGCTGCAGCAAATATAAATATAAAAATATTTTTGTACCTCAAAAGCAAGTTCATAAAAGATTGTTGCAGCTCATTGATTACCAGATGATAAGATGCGGTAACATTTTACATTCTTACCTCAATGGCAAGATCATAAAAGATTTTTGCAGATCTTTGATAACCAGATGAGGTGATGTTGGCACTTCCGCCTGGGTAAAGTATCCTGTTAACAAAAACATGCCCAAAATATTCAGCTGGTGCTTACTATATAGCTTCTTTGTACATCTGTAGACTAATAGTAATAATAATATAATATATATATAATATAATCTCTAGACTAATTTTGCCGTGAAAAGTTGTTTACAGAAGTTGTCATACCAGTATAGTTATATATTGATAATCACCATATCTAACCCATATATAACCTGTTTATTTTTGAACCTATAACTTACTTATCTGCCATAGTAATTAAGATTTACAGTAGTTTCTGTTGGTGTATCAGTCATAAACACAGCAGAATTATGTAACGTGGCAAAAGTCCTGATGACATGGGCAAAAATACTTGGAAAAAATAAATACTTTGTGGGATGTTTGCTTCATAACAATGATCTTAAAATGTATATCATAGTGAACCCCGTACATAAAGTTGATTGTTTCGTTTTCTGAAACATACTGTAGGCTACATCAACCTGTCAGCTCGCAATGTTACTTTATCAAAAGCCATTTATAAATAACCATAAATATATCTCACCATTATTCATTTTGCAATAAATTCCCCAAACCTAGCATAGAGGCTTTTACTGCTAACTATTTTATAACACATTTACCCGTTAATGGAGTTGAACAGTGTCTTATACTCTTCCGGTGTCTGGCCAATCCTGCAGAAATAGAAAGGGGAGATTAAAGGTGTTGCAAAAGCTCTTATCTACTGGAGGAATGACATTAGACAGATAGATGATAACTCACATGACGGGTACAACCCTCGCTCCTGCTGACTCCAGGAACTTGACATAAGAGGCAGCAATGTAAGTGGCTCGATTTGGATTGGGGAAAAAATCTTCTTGAGCCAGTACACCTTTTGAGAGAAAAAACACAACCAGTTTAAACACTTATAGATACGAAACTTCTGTTAGCATGCTGGCACTTTCCAAACTAAAACAACAATAATACAGTTAACATAGTTGGAGGCTTTACCCTATCAAAATGTAAGTTAGCCTCATTTAAAGTTGCAGTTAATACCAAACTTACCAATGATGGGTCTGTCATTCCTCTTGGCTGAAGAATAAAATGCTAGACATGGAAGAGAAATGCAAAACAAGATCATTATTCTAAGAGTAAAACAACACAGTAGCACGTTGGCTACAGGTTACATCGTTGTCCACAACACTTCTGGGATACTTCCTTCAGAATCATGTTTGACCTTAAATGACCTTGTTTATAGACTCTATTTTTCACAAATAAATGAATACGCAACCAGCAAGATGCAAACATATTCTGTATTTTGTGTGGAGATAATCCTTCCAATTAATTTGTTCTCCAAAAAAGGAGTTATCCATTTAAATTGTGAAATGTCCATATTAGTCTTTTGTGTGTATTATGCTTACAGCTTTCTAAAAAAATGTAATTTAATGATACATAACAATTTTGGGGGATTTGGGGGATGTGATGTTGAATAGTAGTTTCAAATTTAAAAAAAATCATACCTCTGGTTTGGTCACATCCAGTCTGATTGCTGACTGTGAGGTGGCTTATGTTTACACCAGCAGAAGTCAGCCCATTATGTAACCGGCCGATGACATCTTCAGTCAATACCCGAGTGCGAGCCAGGATCCAGGCAGAGTCAACATGGAAAAATCCATATTCAGAACAAGAGTACACCAGAGAATATGACTGGTAGTCTGTGTTGAGCACCCAGTAGGGACCACCTGGAATATCTGATGATAAGAATGGTATGAAATAGAAGAATGAAAGGTATTCTGTATTGTCTTATAATAGTAATTATGAGTAATTCTTTTTTAGGATTTTTAGGATTTTTCACAGTGAACTGACCTGCTTTGGGGTTTTATTGTATTTAAAAATACAATTTAGAGACGTGCTATACAAATAAAGGTCATTATTATTCTAGTTCAATTTTCTAAAAAAACAAAACAAATAGTGTATTTACCTTTAAAGAAGCTGACATCCAGAATAGCAGGTTGAGATGAGTTTTTAACTCTGGCAACACCCTCAATTAAGTTTATCTTCCCATTAGACCTGTGGAGAGAGGAAGAGACGGAGAATAGTACTAAACTATTGAAAAAATAAGGATTTCACTTGACTTGTACAATAAATGAAAATCCATCCATACTTGTTGTATGAAGAATGAATAGATGCATATAGGCAACTTTTAGCCCAATAAAAACTGGAAACATTGTGTTTAACTTAAGCAGCAGCTGGGCACTTCAACCCTTACAGCAGCTCTGCATTGTGAACTTTGACCGTCCCATCAGCGAGCAGACTGTATGTAGCTTGGTTACATTTTCCACTTCCAAACAGAGCTGGGAGCTTCTCTATTTCATACCAGGTGCCCATATACTAGAAGGAGAAGAGCACAAAGGTTGTTATAATCAGCAGACACTAAACTTCTACCAGTTTATATCAACTAAATACTCTTAAATATTAAATAGGCAAGGCTGGATAAATGACCAATATGAACAAAATCATTAAATACATGGCAAAAGTCATCAGTATTTCACCTTTGTAATGTCAAAATCCTCTTGAACAGATGGCTGGGGACATTTGCCAGAGTGGAAAGACTGACCGTCAGCTGCAGCAGCAGTCAGTAGGAAGACAAGCAGGACCTTCACATCAAAGATATAATAGTTCATGTGGTTAAACTGGGTCCAGTCTTAAAACCAAAATAAGCGTGCAATAGCATCCACCCAATGTCAGTGGATTGATACAGATAATACATGTTGTACATTACAAATGTTGCATCATTAAATGAAAAAAAAGGCTTACAGTACCTGGAATGCTTTCATGTCCAAGTGGCCAAAAACTCTCAAAAGATGTTCTGATGTAAAGAGCAAACTGAAAAAGAAATTAAGAGCTTGCTGTACTAATGTATTACTACTGTATAATGAACTCTGACGAACCAGTGCAGTACAAACTGAGAGCAGTTTGGTTTCATTTGTCCTTTCCATGTCAAGACCTTTGGAAGGACAACGGTCTCGCTAAAACCAAGCACCGCCCACTTGCCGGAGCACACTCTCATTTTACAGCTAAAAAGTACACTAAAATGTGTTTCTGAAAACATTTGGGGTGACAAATAGGCATTACAGTAACAGGATATTGATTCATATTTGATCAGCGCTGCCTAGTTTGACAATTTTGATCAGCTGCTTTGAAACTGCTCGGCTCTGATTGGTTGTTTTCTTTTGGGCACGTTGAAATCTTGCAAATGCCATTAAAAGCACAGGAGGACACAGAGGAACATACTTGTTTCACAGATTATCTGTCTAATGCACTACTGTCAGGATATAGTTTTATAAAAATATTTTTTTTTATCATATTTGCAAAAATTTACTAACATCAGCATTAATGAGAACAAAGTTTGCATGCCGGAAAAAATGTTTTGTTAATAAATGCACCTCGACAGTTTGGTAAAGCACATTTTGAAACATTATTGAAAAATATGTTGTGTGTAACTTGATACAAGGACATTTGTTAAGGGGCAAATCATTTTCTAAAAATATGTTGTAGGTAGTACAGGTAATAATTTAATTAAAGTTTACTATTTGTTACTAAAATTGTATAATTTATTGTTGTTAATTTCATACATTTAATGTTATTACATATATGTACTGAAATAATTTAATAAGTATGAGAATATTATTGCGAAGGAGAACAGAGAACATTTTTCCACTGCTTTTTTCATAGTGAGGACATTAAAGTGTTGATGAATTCTATTTCATATTGGTAATTGCAAATATGAATTCCTTAAATTATCACAATAGGCATTCTGTTATAGCATTTATTCACTCAGCTGTAAACCCGGCATCCACTAAGCACAATTTGACATTTTTTACTTACAGATTGGACAGATGGAATGAGCAGCAAATGCAAACAAACAAGTACAATTATCTGCAAACATTTACGAGTCACGTGACTGAGACAGCCAATCAGCTGTTGAAAAAGGAAAAGTGTTCCGCAAACAGACATCAGAAATAATAGATTTGCTCAAGGGCACTCTCAGGCCCAACGTAAACAGGATTATAGTTATATATCAGCGCTTTAGTCTCCTCCTCGTCAGATTCAAATCTGTGAAAGTTCTTCCTGGCTGTGAGGAGAGAAAACAAGATTTACAGATCACAAAGGCTCTATCCTGCAACTACTGACTGTGTAGTTAAGGAACCACAAATAGTGCTGTGTTCATACCTTCATTGACAAAGAATTCAGCCATGTAGTAGGAGGTCCTGACTGCTGATGGAGAGTGTGGAACGTAAGACTTCTTCCATTCAAATGCATTTTTCTCTGGATGCCACTGTGTCCCATAAATTGGGTAATCATATGCTGCAGAGAGGTAAGGAAAGAGAAAGTACTCATTAAAAAAAGTTCCCTCCAGTGTTATTTTGTTGTAAACTTGTTCCGATGAATTGATGCTGCGTTGTAATTACCTTCCACCGTTGACACAAACTCTGTTTCTCCATCCATATTCGTGGAGAGAACTTTGTAAAAGTTTTTCAGCTTCTCATTTGTGTTTTGAGTCTAAAAGAAACCAACAAAGAAAATTACAATGCACCCAATTAAACTAGACCCTGTTTTCTCTTTCTCTACAACCATCATTCCCCTCAGATGATACCGAAAAACCCCACCAGCTAACAGGAAAAAAAAGCTCATATTTCATCACAAACCAGTAATATTTGTGTATTCTAGCAGTTCTGTAGCTCTTATACTGCTCTCGTGTTTTCTCATCATAATAGTAATGAATGACGTACCGAAATCAACAAACTCCACTTGTGAACGTTTGCAGTCAGCGGCTCAGAAGCCAGTTCTTCCATGAATTCAGCTGGGACATCTTTAAACATCCTGCTGTCTTTGGCTTCTGGAAATGGGTCGTAACATTAATATGTATCATGAGTAACAAAATGAGATATTTTAAGACAAATATGTATTTTCATCAGATATTTAAACGGGTTGATGTAAAGTCTGTAAATTGTCCTGTAAAATATGAAAAATAATTAATAGCCTACAATTTTGTGAAACGAGCAATAGCACTAAAATGCAGATAATACTGTATCTAGAGGAAAAATTTCTGTTTATATCAAGTTGCTCCCCACATATTTGATTAAGTTAACATTACAACAAAGTAAACATGACCTTTTTACAGAAGCCCTGAGAGGCAAGTGAGAAAAAAAAAAACCTGGTGATCCATTTTCTAAGTCTAAACTAAATTATTTTATCTCTCGTTTACTACTTAACAGGTGAAAAAAAATAGGTTTTATCAGGATAATCTTGTTAATTCCCGTAAATTAGTTTCTTCATCTGTGAAAAGAGGTGGAAAAGGTGTAATATTCATTTCATTGAGTATTTACATAATAAATAATATATCAATTTACATAACTTGCTAACACACAATATATGTACCTTGTGTTTAGAGTGCATGGAAAAATGAAAACTCACATGGGAGAAAAAAATGAATACTTTAAGTCCTATTGAGAACATGGGGTAGTGGTGCACTTCAGCCAAAATAAGTATTCCTGGCTTTTTTTTCCACAGATGAAACTTTTTATAAGGAACTTAGAAAGATTATCCCAGCAAAGTTTTTTTTTATCGGTTGTTAAATCATAAACAAAGGAGAGAAACCCCTTTAGATCACCAGAAAAAAAAAAAAAAAAAAGAAATCTCACTTGCCATCTCAGGGCTTCCATACTATTAAACCTCTTCATCACATTTGTCAATATAATTGTCATATCTAGAAAACTCGTTTGGCTTTGAACACACGGATGTTCTAAATAAAAAAAATTGCTTCACACTTTTGGGCAACACTTCACTTGTAAACAAAATCTTCAAAAGTTAGGACTTGAACCTAGATATACAGAGCTGAATGTAACTGTATTCATTTAATGTTAAGGCTTCTCTCATTGATAGGTAATCAGTACTACATCTATTAAGACAAAGACGTACCATTAGTGAAGTTCAGAGGTAATGGCACACCATTCGTATCGGTACGTGACAGTAAGTCCATTCCACTCGTCAAAACGGTCAGCTGCTCATAACCAAGACAGGTGCCCCACACAGGAAAATAGTCCCCTCTCTTGTTTGCCTGAAACATCACAGACAGTCTGCAGCATAATTCAGCATCAACACACTAAAACCTAGTTACTAATATTTTACACTTTTACCTCAATAGCAAGATCATAAAAGACTTTTGCAGCTCGTTGATAACCAGATGATGTGATGTTGGCACTTCCGCCTGGGTAAAGGATCCTATTAACAAAAGACACAACGCACAGGAGCTGAGTCACGAAAGAAACAAAATGTTCTGTATTTTATCTTTTTTTTTAAGTGTGTGACATGTTTTGAGGTTTATGTGTCTATGTGTATATCTAATATATATTAACGTTTTTATTATTAACCTATATTATCTGCCATCATAATTAAGATTTAAAGCAGTTTCTGCTGGTGTATCAGTCATAAGCACAGCAGAATTATGTAACGTGGCAAGGGTAAAACACCGAAAAATAGCATTGGAAAACCAAATTCTTTGTGGGATATTTGTCTCATAAAAAGGGCCTTAAAATTGTCTATTATATTGAACTAAATCTCAACAAAAACTGAGCATTATGACTTTATCCAAACTAAAGTTTCTGATATTTTATGCACCCGGTACACAAAGTTGATTTACTTTTCTGAAACATAAAGCAGGCCACATGAACCTGTCAGCAAATGCTCTTTTGTCAAAAGCCATTTATAAATAACCACATAAATATATCTCATCATTATTAATTTTTTCAATAATTTCACCCAAACCTAGCATTGAGGCATTGACTGCTAACTAGTTTATGACACATTTACCCGTTAATGGAGTTGAACAGTGTTTTATACTCCTCCGGTGTCTGGTTAATCCTGCAAGAATAAAAAAAGGGTTTCAGTTCAAGAGCACTGGTGTTGCAAATGCTGTTATGTAGAATGAAGTTAGGAAAAGGTTAAATCATGACTCACATGACGGGTACAACCCTCGCTCCTGCTGACTCCAGGGTCTTGACATAAGAGGCAACAATGAAAGATGTTTGATCTCCTTTTGGGGAATCAATGTCTTGAGACAGTACACCTTTGGAGAGAAAAACACAACCAGTTTAAAGACTTATATTACAGCAGTTCTGTTAGCATGCTGTCAAAATGTAAGTTAGCCTAATTTAATGTTGCAGTTAATACCATGTTAATAAACTTACCAATGATGGGTCTGTCATTCCTCTTGGCTAGACACGTAAGAGAAATGCAAAACAAGAACAAGATTATTATTCTAAGAGTAAAACAACACTGTAGCACGTTGGCGGCAGGTTACATCGTTGTCCACAACACTTCTGGGCTACTTCCTTCAGAGTCAAGTTTGACCTCAAATGACCTTGTTTATAGGCTTTTATTTTTTACTTTTAAGTAACCAACAAGATGCAAACATAGTCTGTATTATGTTTCCTGTGGAGATAATTATTCCAGTTATTTATTCTCCAAAAAAAAGGTTATCCAAGTAAATTGTGAAATGTCCATTTTAGTCTAATGACTTCATTACTCCAGCACTAGATGCTCTCAACATATTTTTAAAAAGCTGTATTTTAATGATATATAAACATTTTGAGATTTTGAGGGATGTGTTAAATATTATGTAGTTTCACGTTTTAACTTAATTGTTATACCTTTATCTTGAAGTCTACAACCAGAATTGGATGTATTCTCTTGGACATGAAAGAAACAATTAGATGTGCAATAACAATTTTAAGTTGCAACAACATAAAAAAAACAAACAAATAAAACATATATTTGCGGAATAAATTGAACTCTTTTTTTCTATGGATTTTTTTTTTAAATTTTATTTAGATAATTTTTGGGGAATATAATGATCATAAGCTGTTAGCTTATATTCAATGTTTACATTTGATATTTGCCTTAAAGCTGGAACCCACAACATAATACACAATAATAACTTGATTATTTTACTGAGCTATACAACAGCAGAAAGATCTTAAGGCACAAATGCCCCTAATTATTGGTTAGTAATGAACTTTTTCCATAGTTTTGGCACTGATAAAGCAATCATAAAACCACATTGGTTTACTTTAATGTTAATGTTCAACCTTAAAACTGTGATTCAACAGTTCAAAACAGAACTTTGTTCCCCATTTTTCTTTTGGCTGATCATACCTCTGGTCTGGTCACATCCAGTCTGATCGCTGACTGTGAAGCGGCTTATGTTTACACCAGCAGAAGTCAGCCCATTATGTAACCGGCCGATGGCGTCCTCAGTCAACACCCGAGTGCGAGCCAGGATCCAGGCAAACTCAACGTAGAAAGTTCCATAGTCAGAACAAGAGTACACCAGAGAATATGACTGGTAGTCTGTGTTGAGCACCCAGTAGGGACCACCTGGAATATCTGATGATAAGAATGGTATGAAATAGAAGAATGAAAGGTATTCTGTATTGTCTTATAATAATAAAACATACTATATATTACTGATAATAATACATGCAGAAACTTAAGCATTATTTTTAGGATATTTGACAGTGACCTGACTTTTGAGGAGCAGGTTAAGTGAGTTGTGCAGACCTGCTGCCTTCAGCTCAGAAATGTCTCAAAAATCAAGTCATACCTGTCTCATGCTGATTTAGAGAAGGTAATTCATGCTTTTATTTCATCTCTTCTAAACTACTGCAACTCTCTCTATAGAATTTTAACTGGTACTAGATGCAGAGACCATATTAGTTCAACTTAGTTACATTTGTCATGTACATGCAGGTACCCATTCTAAGTATTTAGGGGCAGCGGGCTGCTGTAAAGCGTCCAGGGAGAAACTTGAGGTTCAGTGTCTCGCTCAACCAGCTAAAGCCGCCCCAAAACACTCCAGTCTTAGTATCTCTGCTCCGGCTAAAGCTGGCAGTAAAATTCATAATTGATATGTACTGCAAATATAGTATACTATAGGCTATTGCTGAGCTTTTAATAAGCCGGAAGGCAGCCTTACTGTACAGTAGATCCTCAGGCAAGGCTCTTTTGGTAAAACTAAACTGCTTGAGGAAATTAGGCTAGCAAAATTAGTTCAATCCTTTAAATCCCTTCTAAAAACAGGCTTTTATATGATTCACTCCCTATGTACATTTAGGTTTTGTATCTCTGTTTGTTGGTGTGTTTATCTGTGTACCTTAGATATTAACTTTTATTTATATTTATGTAGTTATTGCTGCTTTGGGGTTTTATTGTATGTAAACATTGTTTTTAGAGACGTGCTATACAAATAAAAGGTCATTATTATTCTAGTTCAATTTTCTAAAAAAACAAACAAACAAATAATGTATTTACTTTCAACAAAGAGGACATCCAGAATAGCAGGTTGAGATGAGTTTTCAACTCTGGCAACACCATGAATTGAGTTTATCGTCCCATTAGACCTGTGGAGAGAGGACGAGAGGGAGAAAAAGGACAACTTCACTTGACTTGTACAAGAAAAGCAAATCCACCCATACGTGTTCCTATGCAGAGTGACGGATGAACAGATGAATATAGGCTACTTCAGCCATATAAAAATGTTGGAAACATTGTTTTTAACTTAAGCAGCAGCCGGGCACTTCAATCCTTACAGCACTTCTGAATTGCGAACTTTGACCGTCCCATCAGCGAGCAGACTGTATGTAGCTTGGATGCATTTTCCACTTCCAAACAGAGCTGGGAGCTTCTCTATTTCATACCAGGTGCCCATATACTAGAAGGAGAAGAGCACAAAGGTCAGCATCTGTGTTTTAATGGCATCTCCTTCAATAAGACATCAAACCAACTTGTTTATATCAACTAAATATCAAATAGGCAAAGATGGCACCACTGTACAAATGACCAATATGAACAAAATCAATACATACATGGCAAAAGTCATCAGTATTTCACCTTTGTAATGTTGAAGTCCTCTTGGACAGATAGCTGGGGGCATGTGCCAGAGTAGAAAGACTGACCGTCAGCTGCCGCAGCAGTCAGGAGGAGAGCAAGCAGGACCTTTCACATCAAAGATATAATAGTTCATGTGGTTAAACTGGGTCTAGTCTTAAATCCAAAACTAGAAAATTTCGCAAGAAATTTTGACCAGTGTGCCTGGTGCTGGGGGGGATCTGAAGACCATAGTGAGGTTGTAAGAAGGGGGATGATAGGCCCAATAAAGTCCAAAGTCTCGTGACCCGTTTAAACTTTGAATATTTTTCTACGTTAAAGTATGCGACTCTGTATGGCCCTAAAGAGGAGTGTTTTTGAGCTCTCTTCACGTCAATTTGCCATTCATTCCTATGGAGCAAAAAAATCATACAATGAGAGGTGGGGGCTTTTAATCACAGGTGTAATTAATAACATTAATATTGTCCCTGAGCCATCGAAGCCCTGGTTTAGAGCATGCTGGCTCACTGAAATGTCGTGATACAGTAAATAGTGTGTGTGTGTGTGTGTGTGTGTGTGTGTGTGTGTGTGTGTGTGTGTGTGTGTGTGTGTGTGTGTGTGTGCGTGCGTGCGTGTGTTAGTCAGCCTGCACTGATTGGCTAATGTGAATCAGCTGTCTAGCAGCAATCAAAAGTTGCCATGGTGATTGGCCACTGCTGCAGTGGGGCAGTTTATAATAGGAGTTAACCAGAGACGTACATGTCATAAAAGTGCTTCTACGACAGAAACCGTGACTCCTATCGCTTAGATTGTTCATGAGACCAATTAGGAGTCTCTGATGAACAAATGGTGCGACATTTGGGTCTGCAGTGTCAAAAATGTGACCTCGGCGGCAGCTTCGAAAAGTAGTAACTTTTTTCTCTGATCCAAAAAATTCTGTGAAATTTAATATGGGCCCCTATGGGAGCCTAGCCTGGAGTTGCTCTCACTTCCAGGCATGTATAGCCAAATGTGTAAGTCTGACTGATTCCATAGCTACATGACTGCGACCGGCACAAAAATACCTACATTTTGATGTATTAATTGTGTATGAGGAGTGGACGTTGTGGGCTAATGAGCAATTTCTTTGGATCATTTTCAAAAGATTTTAAAGCTGTGCTCCACTCTAGCTCTGACATCACGTGCTCTAGCCCTTAATGATCCACGCAATACATACCCATTATAAAATCTGAAATGGTCTGAAAATTTCACAAAACGTAAACTGCGATTTCGTGAAAACCGTGCCAGCTATCAAAAAATTTCCATTTGGCCAAATAAAGTCCCAAATCTCGTGACCCGTTTAAACTTTTAATCATGTTTCTACGTTAAAGTATGGCCCCAAAGATGATGTTTTTTAACTGTCTTCAAGTCGATTTTCAATGCATTTCTATGGAAGAAAGAAATCGTGCCTTCGGAAACCACTGCGCGAATCTATCATAGCACACGATTCCCAATCATTCCGCACATTTTTATGTACTTTTTGTACAGGTGTTGGCAACGCTGCGGGACAAGTAGCGCGGCAAGGTTTTGGCGGAAGATGAAGAATAAAATTAAGCCCGTCGAATAATAGACCAGTGTACACTGGAGGCACACGGGAATAAGAGTGAAATAGCATCTACTCAATGTCGGTGGATTGATACAGACAATACATTTTACACGTTACAAATGTTGTGTCATTAAATGAAAAATATGCTTACAGTACCTGGAATGCCTTCATGTCCAAGTGGCCAAAAACTCTCAAAAGAAGTTCTGATGTAAAGAGAAACCTGAAAAAGACTCAAAGCAAAGTAAGAGCCCGCTGTACTACTCTATTAGTACCGTATCACGTACTCTGAATAATCAGTGCAGCACAATCTGAGAGCAATGCCTCTTTTTATTTCCATGTCAGACCATTGGAAGGAAAACATATTTGAGCTACATGTTTACAAAACCTTGAACCTTTAACCTTCACAGATAACATGTACAGACGTTAAAATGGATTTAGAGACTCCAGAGTAAAACCAGTGAGATTATTTTACTCTGAAAGATTACAGTAATATAGGTCTTGCATTTTTGCTTGAATACTGAAACATATTTCAGTATTTGTGTCTTTCTCCAGGGTGCTGAAAGATCAGACTAGAGCCCAGCTGGTAGATTTACATGCCCTCTATTTTTGGCCGATTTTAGATCATCTCACGTATATTGGTATGGGTGTATAATATATACCAGCCAGCCACCGGGTGGCGATCAAGATGTTTTGGCTTCACTTTTGGGGATCTATATTGATATGGGTGTATAATATATGTTGGCCAGTAAGTGTCACAAAATTGCAGCATAGAAAACACCAAATCTATTACTATATCTGCCCATTAAATATGAAGCTAGCTGACAGTGGATTTAAAGGTGCTAAATGCTCCACTATGTTCAATAGCTAGTTGTTAAATGTTTCTTTGCTGTTTGGTGCTGAACAGGTAGTGTAAACAGGGGTTAATGTAAACAGTTTGTAGGCCGGAAAAGTGCATGCTATACTAATAAATGCTGCAGCTTTAAGAAATTCTATTTTATGTTGGTACTGTAATTGTACATATCATCAACATGTAGAACGCAAAATTCCTAAAAATGTTACTATCTGCATTGTCTGTACCAACATTTAATTACTCAGCTGTAAACCAATCTACAGCACCAACAAAGAATCATTTGACATTTTTTTTAAATCCTGCCCTGCATCAAGATTCATGTTTCATGTATAAATTAAGGCTGCAACTAACGATTATTTTCATTGTTGATTAATCCTTCTACTATTCTCTGGATTAATCGATTAGTTCTTTGATATTTCAGTTTACTGTTATAGAGGAATAAAGAAACCAGACAATATTCACATTTAAAAGCTGGAATCAGGGAATTGACTTTTTTGTCCTAAAAAATTACTCAAACTGATTAATTGATAATCAAAATAGTTGCCGATGAATTTAATAGTTGACAACTGATCGATTAATTGATTAATTGTTGCAACTCTAGTATAAATATATCCTATTGCCACTTTACTAGGCTGCTTGTTTAGTTGCAGATTCAACAGATGAAGTGAGCAGCAAATGCAAAATCAAACTAGAAAGCATCTTGTGACGGGATCACACCAGCCACGACACCAAATCGGGCCAGGAGCGTAAAGTGAGGGGGCCAAAAACCCCTTTCCCCACTTCCTTCCGACCCTACTTCCGGCGCCCTTGCTCGGACCACACCCATCTCTGAACTCGGCCTTCATTTTGATCTCAACAACACACCTGTAATGCTTCGTGGCTGCATCTTGCACGTAACATTACAGTAACCAAAGTTACAGAGTCATGTGATTGAGACAGCCAATTAGCTGTTGAAAAAAGAAAAGCTCTTCCGCAAACAGACATCAGAAGAAATAGATTTGCTCAAAGACACTCTGGTCCCCAGTGTATACAGAATTGTAGTTGTATATCAGAGCTTTTCTCTCATCCTCTTCTGATTCACATCTGTGAAAGTTCTTCCTGGCTGTGAGGAGAGAAAACAATAAGATTTACAGATCACAAAGGCTCTATCATGTAGCTACTGACTATGTAATTAAGGAATCAAAAATGATGCTGTGTTCATACCTTCATTGACAAAGAATTCAACCATGTAGTAGAAGGTCCTGACTGCTAATGGAGTGTGTGGAACATAAGACTTCTTCCATTCAAATGCATTTTTCTCTGGATGCTACTGTGTCCCATAAATTGGGTAATCATATGCTGCCGAGAGGTCAGGGAAGAGAAAGTAAAAAAAAGTTCCCTCCAGTGTTATTTTGTTACCGTTGACACAAACTCTGTTTCTCCATCCGTATTCGTGGAGAGAACTTTGTAAAAGTTTTTTCAGCTTCTCATTTGTGTTTTGAGTCTAAAAGAAACCAACGGAGAGGAAAATTACACTGCACCCAATAAAACTACACCGCTGACTGTTGTGCTCAAGGTAGGAACAAAAGGCTCATATTTCACCACAAACTAGTAATATTTGTGTTCTCTAGCAGCACTGTGGCTCTAACACAGCACTCCTTATTTTTTCTCATCATAATAGTAATGAATGACGTACAGACATTAACAAACTCCATTGGTGAGAGTTCACGGTCAGCGGCTCAGAGGCCAGATCCTCCATGAGTTCAGCTGGGAAATCTTTAAACATCCTGCTGTCTTTGGCTTCTGGAAATGGGTCATAACATTATTATTTATCATTAAAAACAATATTATTTTTTTTCAAATAAATTTACATATTAACACTTCATTCATAGAAAAAAAATCTTCTTATTATTAATTGTTTATATTAACGTTTTGGTTATTGGTCCCTGATTCCAGGGTGGTGCCCTGTGTATCATTAATGTTTATTGATAATTCTTATTAATACTAATAATTATATTATTATTTATCAATTAATTTGCTAATAACCAAACCTATTACTGCCAAATCCCTACATTTTGGTGCCCCGTGTGAGGCATAGTATTATTGTTGGCAAATTGTTCATAATTGAGCAATATTCATTTTCAGCATCATTTTTGGTCAAAAACAAATTTCATTTTCCACTTCTAAACAAACCAAAAGTGTTTACATTCTACACCACAGGTAATAATTTAATTAAAGTTTACTATTTGTTACTAAATAAAAATAAATTGTATAATTTATTGTCGTTAATTTCATACATTTAATGTTATTCCATATATATATATATACATATATATATACATATATATATATATATATACTGATATAATTTAATAAGTATGAGATTATTATTGCGAAGGAGAACAGAAAACATTTTTCCACTGCTTTTTCATAGTGAGGACATTAAAGTGTTAATGAATTCTATTTTATATTGTAATTGTAAATATGAATTCCTTAAATTATCACAATAGGCATTCTGTTATAGCATTTATTCACTCAGCTGTAAACCCGGCATCCACTAAGCACAATTTGACATTTTTTACTCACCAATTGTTTAGTTGCAGATTGGACAGATGGAATGAGCAGCAAATGCAAACAAACAAGTAAAATTATCTGCAAACATTTACGAGTCACGTGACTGAGACAGCCAATCAGCTGTTGAAAAAGGAAAAGTGTTCCGCAAACAGACATCAGAAATAATAGATTTGCTCAAAGACACTCTCAGGCCCAACGTAAACAGGATTATAGTTATATATCAGCGCTTTAGTCTCCTCCTCGTCAGATTCAAATCTGTGAAAGTTCTTCCTGGCTGTGAGGAGAGAAAACAAGATTTACAGATCACAAAGGCTCTATCCTGCAACTACTGACTGTGTAGTTAAGGAACCACAAATAGTGCTGTGTTCATACCTTCATTGACAAAGAATTCAGCCATGTAGTAGGAGGTCCTGACTGCTGATGGAGAGTGTGGAACGTAAGACTTCTTCCATTCAAATGCATTTTTCTCTGGATGCCACTGTGTCCCATAAATTGGGTAATCATATGCTGCAGAGAGGTAAGGAAAGAGAAAGTACTCATTAAAAAAAGTTCCCTCCAGTGTTATTTTGCTGTAAACTTGTTCCGATGAATTGATGCTGCGTTGTAATTACCTTCCACCGTTGACACAAACTCTGTTTCTCCATCCATATTCGTGGAGAGAACTTTGTAAAAGTTTTTCAGCTTCTCATTTGTGTTTTGAGTCTGAAAGAAACCAACAAAGAAAATTACAATCCAATTAAACTAGACCCGGTTTTCTCTTTCTCTACGAGCATCATTCCCCTCAGATGATACCGAAAAACCCCACCAGCTAACAGGAAAAAAAAGCTCATATTTCATCACAAACCAGTAATATTTATGTATTCTAGCAGTTCTGTGGCTCTTATACTGCTCTCGTGTTTTCTCATCATAATAGTAATGAATGACGTACTGACATAAACAAACTCCACTTGTGAACGTTTGCAGTCAGCGGCTCAGAGGCCAGTTCTTCCATGAGTTCAGCTGGGACATCTTTAAACATCCTGCTGTCTTTGGCTTCTGGAAATGGGTCGTAACATTAATATGTATCATGAATAACAAAATGAGATATTTTAAGACAAATATGTATTTTCATCAGATATTTAAACGGGTTAATGTAAAGAAGGTCTATTGTTGTCCTGTAAAATATGATATATCATTAATAGTCTACAATTTTGTGAAACGAGCAATAACACTAAAATGCAGATAATACTGTATCTAGTGGAAAAATTAATGTTTCTATTATGTTGCTCCCCCACATATTTGACTAAGTTAACATTACAACAAAGTAAACATGACCTTTTTACGGAAGCCCTGAGAGGCAAGAGAGAGAAAAAAAAACCTGGTGATCCATTTTCTAAGTCTAAACTAAATTATTTTCTCTCTCGTTTACTACTTAACAAGTGAAAAAAAATAGGTTTTATCAGGATAATCTTGTTAATTCCCGTAAATTAGTTTCTTCATCTGTGAAAAGAGGTGGAAAAGGTGTA
>CAKAOH010027869.1:0-23520 GCA_916701665.1 Sebastiscus tertius | reverse complement strand
CAACACAAAACAATGACAAATATTGTCCAGAAACCCTCACAGGTACTGCATTTAGTATAAAAAATAAGAATATGACTTTCCCCAAACTGCATGTGATTATCATAAAGTGAGCATGTCTGTAAAGGGGAGACTCGTTGGTACCCACAGAACCCATTTTCATTCACACATCTTGAGGTCAGAGGTCAAGGGACCCCTCTGAAAATGGCAAAGGCAGTTTTTCCTCTGCAAGTTACGTTAATGTGTTAATATATTCAATTAATTAAATTAGTGGCGTTAAAACTAATTTGCGTTAAAGCGTTATTATCGTGTTAACTTTAACAGCCCTTATATAAACCCATGTCGCTTTGTACATTGTTGAATCTTCATGTTTTGTGACTTTTTTGTATTTGTGTATTCATTGTAAGTCATTCTGTATAACACTGAACACTACTAAATGTCTTTATTTTAAAGTATTTCCTTTTGTTTACATTTTGTCTACTTTAAGCTCTTGACATGTTTTATAAATAAATCAGTGTTAACAAAGGAAGACAGAGTGAAGTGATGGAAAGATGAGAAAGGAAAATGTAGGCTAACCTGCTTTTCATGAATATCTTTTTCCAGAAGTTTCATGGCCAGCTCCATTTCCTGTTTCATCGACATCTGAACTACCAGCTCATTCTCCACATCCTAAAAATAAACCACATACATGTATCTGTTAATACACTGTCACCGAGTATATTTTACACTCACACACAAGCAGTCACAGTCTTACCTGTCTGAGCTGACACTCCTCCTTCAGTTGCCTTTGAGCCTCATTGTACATCTCATCCAAACCTTGACGCGACTGTTTGTAAGTATCTCTCTCCACTGTCGCATCGCCTTGGGTTACCTAGATAAATAACATAAACGGGAAGAAGATGTCAGCCATGTCATGCTATCATGGTTTTAGTTTTGGCAAAAAAATTACCAAATGAATGTTTCTTTGTCATTTAAGACAGCGATATATTTTTGTAATTTTGTGTTTGTGCATGTGTGACTGTGTGACTGTGTACCTCTAAATGTTGCTGTGTCTTCAGCAGAATAAGGCTGTTTTCACTCCTCAGTTGCTGGTTTTCTTCCTGCAGTTTGATGATGTTGTTCTTTGCTATGGCTAACTGCACATACAAACATGTGTACAAAGACACAGAATAATTTAGTTGATCACCAAGAACAGTTTGACAGTAATGCTTACACTGATACTGTGATTTCATCAAAACATGTTAATGGCTAAATTATCATATCAGATTCTAAGATCACATGTAGCAGACAAAGGAGGTGGATCCAAATTGTAGAGATGTACACTTAAACTCTGAGGTTTAAATCTAATACACAGATATGTTGAGGGTGTGTCTCACCTCCTCTATGAGTTTAGTGTTGGACTTCTCCAGAGAGTCCACTCTGCCCTGGAGACCATGAACTGTGGAGCTAGACACACAAACACAGAAATGATAATCAACATCTGTTCATTTTCAGTCTCACTGAATTTATTGTGCAAACAGTTTTTCAGAATATGGGGATGGGATTAGAGTAGTTGTGTTACAATTCACAACTGAGGAGTTAAAAAAACTTAAACAGAAGTTTTCCCTCTTTTGATTAGATACAGCTTAATGGAGAACAACTGTGACTTGAATGTTTATTACAGGTTTAGAGGACTGAAGTGACGCACCACAAACTGATAAACCAGCCACAGCACTAATATGGTAGTGCCATATTTAGCTTAGCTTATGTTAAGAGACCCCTCATACAGCTCAACAAGGATAGTAACTGACAATGTAATTTAATGTCATATCACACAGTAGAGCTTTGTTTGCAATAAACCTCCTAACTCAGCTCTACCACAGCTGCAAAATTAAAAGATTCACAAAACCTATAATTACATTTAAGGCAGCAGATCAATCCAGTTTCACTTAAATGAGATACCAAGAAAAACTGAAAGAGGAAGTGTGACTGACAGTCTGTGCTTTTCTGAGTGTGTCTCTAGGAACAGATGGGACAAAGTTGCACTTCTGAAACAACCAGACTGATTCAAACTGAAACTGGATCTATTTTAACGTGCAATCAGCCTTCTGCTTTTGATTCAAGGTATCATACCACTACTCAAACATCAGACAGTCAACAGGTGTAAAGCAAAATGGGAGGTATATATCAGGTAGAATGACTGCCTGTCTCAATCAGCCACTATTAAGGTACAAAATACACATAGCTTTAAACAGAGGACTTGAAATTTCCTTCATAACAAAATCATCTCCAGGAATTCTGCGGAAGACCCTGCAGACACGTCTGTTTCCAATAAAAAAAACAAATGTCTTACTTGAGTTGTCTGTTCAGTTCCTCGACGTAGTTCTTCTGATCCAAGATGGACGCTATCTGGCTGTTCCTGTTGCCATGGAAACAGATATAAATCAGAGCTCTGCATCACATCTAGAGAGACCCAGTGTATTAAATAAAGCGGAGACTTAATAAAAGCTCATACCTCTCTTCACTCCTGTAATCATCAATGTCATTCTTCAAGTACATGGAGAAGTCGATCACCCCGACCTCAAATAAGAAAAGATATACGCTAACATCACTCTAAAGAAAGCATATTCTGAAAAGCAACAATTGCACAACCGTTGATTTGCTGAGATGAGTCATGCCTTAAGTTGTCGCAAGCCACCAGAACATTTGCAAGAATTGCATATGTCAAAATTCAGACAAAACAAAAATTGCTTACCGTAAAAGTGATAGTATGCAGTTAATATCTAGTGCATTTATTAATAGCAATAATTTGTCTGTTAACCACACACAGACACTAACACAGTCCACCATGGAGTTACAGTCTAAAGAAACCTTCAAGAGCCAATATGCATCATTAAAAAGTAGCCGAGCTGGAATATAGTCGTTTAATCACTCAGTCAATTGACAGAAAAATAATCGGGAACTATTTTTATAATTAATTGTTTACTTTTCAAGTAAAAATAGTGGGGAAAAGGGTAATTTGGTTCTAGCCTCTCAAATGTGAGGATGTTCTGCATTTCTCTTTTTTATATTATATTATAATTGTAAACTGAATTGTAGTTTTTTTCATATTTCTCTTTCTACCTTCCTTTGGTTAACACTGTCTCCCCTGTTTTGCTATCTCTCCCTTCTATATCTTTTACATGGAAAATCCATCCACACACACACACACACACACACACACACACACACACACACACACACACACACACACACACCTAAACACCTGCGTACTACAATAAGAAAATCCAATCTCTTTTTGTTGTTGTTCTTTTTTTTCTCTTTGTTGTTGTTATTGTTGCTGCCCCTGTTGTTGCTTGCTCTTTTGTTTCGGTTAGTTTGTGTCTAGTTCTCCAGGGGCCTGTACTACGAAGCGAGTTCAACATACCCAGGGTATCCTCTCGTCGTTATCTGGCTTAACTAACCATAACAACCAAGATCCCGCTAAGCGGTTCTACGACAGTGGTTATCAACTCTGTAAATCGACCCAGGGTTTCTCAATCTGGCTATGAGCGCGTTAAGGGGCGGTGTTTGTAGCATATGACTAATTGCAAACATGGACAAGTCTACTGTCAGCAGAGCGGCACATTTTGCAAACAAAGAGCAAACTAAGTAAACTGTGTTGCTTTTAGCCTGGATTATAATTGTAATTTCTTCGTATTTGTGTAATATTAACATACAATCTGTGCACCGAGCTCTGATTGGTCAATAGGAGATGCTTTTATACGCCTGCTCTGGAGCAGGTTAGGTGTTCAGCATAAGTTACCATGGCGATCTACCCCGGTAAGAGGTGATCCACCCTCGAAGGATGGAAAACCCAGAGTTAACCCTGAAGTTACCTCGCTAATTCCTAAAGACCTGCTTCATAGTACAGGCCTCTACTTGTCTTGTGCTGTGTGATATGTTTTATATATTTGTTTTCATCTTGCTCACTTGTATTTCACTATAAACAAATACAATAAAAATACAAATAATTGTAAACTGAATATCTTTGGGTTTTGGACATTGGGCTCTGGGAAGTTGCGTTTGGTATTCTTCACTATGTTTTGACATTTTATAGTCTAATGATAGATTGAAAAAATAATTGCTTAATTATTGATTAATCAATAATGAAAATAATTGTTAGTTGCAGCCTTAAAAAGTAGTAACCAATTATGATTTTTTTTTATCATTAAAGGATTATCATCTGGCTTCATTTACATCTGCTATTACATGTGCTATTGTGTGTGGTAATCTGTGTAAAGGCTCACCTTGAGATCAGAAAATGACTGGATCTCACCAAACACAAGTATCTCAGCCATGTTCAGTCAGGTGTGAACAAAGTCTGAACAGGGTGTTTGCATTAGTGAGTAAATGTGTTTGCACTCAGGACAAAGTCTCCACCCATGGAGAAGAAACATGACACCACAGCGTCTGCTCTCCATCTGCCTGATGTCAAGATAACGTGACGAAACAGACCATTCTTGTCTGCATCTTGTCACTACAGATAAACTGTTTCACGTCAATGAACTAGTGTACACAGGAAGTGGAGTAAGATTACTTTTTGTTGACATAAGACGTACATTTATTTTTCTGCGTAGTATGGTCCAAGCAGAAAATTAGATCCAATTATAGAGAAAACAGAAAGGAGAGCAGAACGCATATCAGCTGTACAACGGAGCAGCTGTACTTACCTGAGAGTCCAGGTCCTCGCCTTTGACACACAGGTTAGCATCGATGACGTTCAGGCCCACCAGCAGGCCCACTATCACGGCTCCCTCCTCCTCCAGCATCAGAGCTGAACTCTCATAGAAATCACTGTGGAGGAGGAAGATACAACAGATTCTCAAACACTGAAGGGAGCTCTGGTAAAAGCAAAAAAAAGAGTTGATTTATTTAATTGTTTTAGCTCTATAGATGTTGTGTGGATGTGAAATGTTGTTGGTGTTAGTACAAGCTGTAATTTTTTATATAAAATTATTTTCAAGGAATTTAGAGTAATATTAACTGCAGGATTTGGGCACAGAATTCTCATTAAACGCTGAATCAAATTTATTAATTTAAATATTACATTTATTATTTTATATATGTATTGTTTATTATAGTTAATATAAGTTAATACAAATATTTTTAGCCAAACATTTGTTGTTGATATCTGACATATGACTAACTAGAGGTAATGGGATTTGTTAATAATAAGCAAAATCTAGAATATCACCAGTCTTAACCTTTAAAGGCTGGATTTGTCAATCAAGAATTGTTTAATGATTTAGTTTTCATAGCCAAAGTTCTATTAGTTACATAAAAAAGGTATATATTGTAAATGTATATTTTTCTAAATAAGTCAAATTTACCTATTTCTATGCGTATATATGTGTGTGTACCTGAGCAGGTCTTTTCTGGTGATGAGGAGTCGTAGGTAGTCGGCCAATCGTTTCTGCATGAGAGCCAGACGCAACCAAGCTCTGGCCCTGCCTAATGGAGTCCTGGGAAACACACACACGTACACACACAGTTAATTAAATTATATTTGTAGGAAGTTTTGAGTAAGGCTGGTGATGCTGGGACATTGTTGGATTGGTCTTTGTTTGGATCCAATTAGGTTCTTCTATGTGTTTATTACAGTCTACATTTAATATGGGCTCAGCTTATTAACTGTTCCTTCTTTTCAAGACTTCAATCTGACAACCATGTTTCATTTTGCCTCTGTGTCATCTCAGTGACTAAAACTATGTTTTTTTGCATAACAATATCTAGAGAAAAAACATTTGCACTTTCTTACTTAGCGTTGCAAAAACACTGCTCTGCTACATGTCTGTTGGTCTGACTCAGCACAACCAAAGGAAACACACTGTTCTCCATCTAAACCAACACAACTGTTCCCCATTTTGCTGGTTCAGACGAGACCTGAATATTACTCACTTAATTTCAGGCCTTGAAGCTCTGGTATGTAGTGACTGATAAATGAATAACAAGTAAAGCACGACATGGGAATCATGTGCATAAATGAGAGTTATGAGAGTGCATGAATGTAGGGTGCATGAGTAGGGTTTTTTGATGTCGATATATTACCCCACACATTGGGCAGGCACTATCAACACTCACATGTGTTCTTATGTCATAGTCACAGTAGGAAGTTACATTACATAACAAACAACTGGCAACAAATAAACGGTATCTAGTGCCCAAACAGACAGATTAATGACTTATTTCAAACTGAACACTGAGTCTGTCTAACTTTGGGAAATGTTTCTGTCTCTAGCAGTTACAAAGAGACAAAAGAATAATAAAGAAGTAGAGAAATAGGAAGAAGCGAGGCAGCAGGGAGAGGAAAGGTGAAGTGAAAGTAAATCACACTCAGGTATTTCCCTGCTCTGGCTCACGTTACATTCTCATTTTACTGTGTGTGGTTGTGTTGTGGCTCATGTTCCTCCAGCATGATGTCCGTTTCAGTTGGGTGGGAGCACAGGTGTGTATACATAAATGTACTGCTTACTTAAGTCCAGGCAGGTCTCGTACAGAGGCTGAGATCTCTGCTGCTTCAGGACACAGTTTCTCCACAAGCTCCAGAGGACCCCATAGAGACTTGTTAAAGCCCAGGAAGGACTTCTTCACTGCAGAGAGAAGAGAGAAAGAGACACAAACTGGCATATAAAAATCTAGGAATGACATCTTTTATGGGGGAGGGAAACACAAACACAATTGTACAGCTTTGACATCAAATTTTAATATGTTGGGAGGTCCCTCTTACCTCTGAGGCCATGTTTGAGGCAGTGCTCCATGACGACAAAGAACTGCTGGAGAGGTGGGTAGTCCGAGTCCAGAGTTCGTCCGAAGCTCAGAGCCGACTCAATCAGCCCTTTAATACTCAGCTTGGCCATGTTCAGCAGGTTGGCTCGCTCCATGGCCATGGGGTCTCGCAGGGCTACAGGACAAAAAAAACAAACACCGACACTTAACTTAAAATATGCTTAAAATACTCCTGTTGGGATTCAAAGGGTGGTCACACAATAATGTCTACAAATGATCATTATCTATACCTGGTATCATTTTTTATTATTATTATACAGAAATGTTGACTGAAATTAATGTTGAATTGTTTACATTATTCAAATTAGTAATGTGTAATACTAGAAATAGTCCTCCTTGCTGTACCATAAATGTACAGAACCGAACCGAAAACCGTGACCCCGGAACCGTGATATGAACCGAACCGTGAATTTTGTGAACCGTTCCACCCCTAGAGGGAGAGTGACTTCATTCTCTGCTCAGGTAGACATTACTCCTCCATATCTTTACATAGCAAACAGTTGTTTGCTGCTATATTTATGCTCTGAATACTGTGTAGAGAACCTTTAAACCTTACAAACAATCATACTCAGAAAACTGAGTTTCACTCTGAGGATACAACTGAGTCAGCCAGGTTAATGTCTTACAACTGGTCATTATCAGAAACATGCTTACTGTAGGAACGTGTAGTAAATGTAACGTAAGTGCTTTGAAGGCCGAATCCACAATAAAACAGAATGCTGCATTTGCATTTCTGTGTCAGGCCAGTGCCAACACAGATCATCAGATCGTATGTAAAAAGTGCCAAAATTCAACAACAAATGGAAGAAGAGTTCACCCTGACAGATCAGAATTTCTATGATGAATCTGTGAACAAAGTATAATCACTCTTCCAAACCTGAACTGGATGAATTAGCTTGCACATATTTATTTAGACACTCAGTACCTATATTTTTGCTAGATATTTGTTCTGTTTGCAGCTGTTGAGAGATAACAAAACTGTGCCTTACTGCAGCTTTAGCAATAGCTGCTTTGAACAGACAAAAAAGTCATGGTATTTAATATTTCCATTATAAAAGAAACTCCAGAGCATGAGACTGTAACCTCCCGGAGATATGCTTTTAAATGCCCTTCACGTGGACCTCTGGGTTAATGTGTAGCCAAACACCAGAGCAAGACAGAACAATGTTGCGTGAAAAAGTGCAGAGAAGTTGCCTAGCAATTTAGAGGAGCATTAATTGCCCCTGCAGGTTGGTCCCGGAGGCAGAGACATTGACAAATCAACAGATGATTTCCTGGGAGCAGCATGACTTTTGGATGCCCTTGGGCGGTGAGCCTTGAGGATACTGAGGAAATAACAGTAACCCTTTGACTGCATGTGTCACCATGTGACTTCTACTACAGTACATCAAACACTGAGGATATTGAAAAGCAATATGTTTCAATGGCGATTTGAATTTTAATGCAATTATGGGGATTTTAAATTCTCCTAAATTAGCTCCCTGTGTTCTTGTTAAAAGAAAAACAATCAGGAAGTCATGTTGCACTGAACACCTGAAACAACAGTTGAGTTATTTCTATTGATTCTGATTTTACATAATTCAAATGTAAGTCTGTGATAACATCTGAGATATGTGGGGGGGGTTTCTACTGACAGACAGACAATGGCTGATTCAGATTCAGAGTGCACTGACAGAGAAACAAATACTGTAGATCCCAGAGCTCTGCTAAAACAACAGAAGATGTAACTTGGCAGAAAATGAACCAGCAACTATTATGATAAACGATTTAATAGTATGAAGCACCTGTCAAGCAAAAATACCAAATCTCTGCTGCTTCCAGTTTCTTAAATGTGATTATTTGTTGATTTTCTGTTTTATATCGTTTAAAAAAATATAATACTGTATATTTGAGTTTTGGACTTTGAGTCAGGCAAAACAAGACATTTGAGGACATTTCCTTTGGGTTCTTTTGTGATTGACATTTTTACAATTTTCTGACATTTTGTATACAAAAAGTTAAATTGATTAAACAAGAAAAAAATCAACAGATTAAAGGTATTTCGGTAGTTTTCAAACTGGATTTTATTTTCACAGGTTTTTGTGTCTAACTAATAGGGACAGCAATTTCTGAAACTGGACCAGTATTGAGGGAGAGCGCTGTAGACGGCAGCTGCTCACAGGCTGCAATATGGTGCTATTGGGGCAAGCTGGCACCGTCATTCACTAAAAGTGCTTGTTTTTGGCGTGACAGGCTCTGATTGTTGACATTATTGAAAGAGTCTCGCTCAAGGAGAAGTCTCGTTCTGAAATCTGGGGAGGTGACGGGTTGCCAGACGACAACGGTGGAATGGTGGAATACATCCATGGTGGAAACGTGAGTGTCAACCGGGCAGTATGTTGTGGTGGAGTACAAAAAACGTAGCTTATAGTTATCTAAATGATTTTCAATGCCATGGCTGAATATTTAGATGATTTCCACAATGTGGATCAGGTCTTTGAATTCGATGGCAGCCCGTATTTATTTGAGCCAGAGTATACGAATATTTAGATTTCACAACAAGACTTTTCCTTGAGCGGGACTTGGACACAATAACAAACAGACCGGATCAAACAAAAGGTAAGAAAAACGTATTATTTCTCTGTAGAGTCCTTTCCATAATGTAGTCAGAAACTTATAATAACAATCTGAGCCTGTCAGTGGCAAAAACAAGCACTTTTAGTGAACGTAACGATACATTGACACTGCTCACTTGCCTCTCGCGGCTGCTGGTTTCAGCGTTAACCCTCAATACTGGACCAATTTCAAATATTGTTGTCCCCATTAGTGACTCAGACACAAACACATGGGAAAGTTACCCTTTAAGTTAGTTGTAGCTCCACTTGCATACTTCAAAGTTACTGACTTTTTAGTACTTTCAAGGCAGCAAACACATACAGACAACACCAAATCATTACGCAACCCCCAAGAAAAGAAGAAAAATGCATCAGTGTGCAGCATGTGATGCTTCAAGCAGTTGTGTGGTGGTATAAAACAACAGAGCTACAGTACCACTGCTAACATTAATAGAGGAGGATGTGCAAAGCATGACAGCATCACTGAACTATGAAAAATCAATTGGCCACACACACAGAGAGAGGGAGATGAGGTAACGTATGAAGGAAAAAGGAGATGTACCAGCTAGGTTTGTCACACTGGTATATCTACACACACCAGCTGAAACTATTAATTGTGCTCCACTTAGCAGCTGACTGAATGATTGATTGTTCCTGAAGATCTCAGGGGGAACTGTTCTGTGTAGATCAGGGGTCAGCAACCTGCGGCTCCGGAGCCACATGCAGCTCTTTAGCCCCTCTCCAGTGGCTCCCTGTGGATTTTTAAAAATGGAAATGAATAACTTTTTTTTGTTTACATTTTCATTTCTATTTATCATTGTTGTAGGTCTGTGGTACAACAGAGTATTAGGGCCACATTGAGGAAAAATAAATAAATCTGAGATTTCGAGAATAAAGTCACAAATTTATGAGAAAAAAAGTTGTAATGTGAGAATAAAATCATAATATTACGAGAATAAAGTCACACGTTTATGACAAAAAAAGTTGTAATATTATGAGACTAAAGTCATAAGTTTAAGAGAAAAAAGTCATAGTGTTATGACAATAAAATCATAATATAAAGTAGTAATATTACGTGTTATTTTCTTGTTTCTCGTAAAGCTATGACTTTTTTCTCGTAACATTATGACTTTATTCTCGTAATATTATGACTTTATTCTCGTAATATTATAACATTTTTCTCATAATATTATGACTTTATTCTCGTAATATTATAACTTTTTTCTCGTAATATTATAACTTTATTCTGTAAATCTCAGATGTTTTTCCTCAATGTGGCCCTAATACTCCTTAGTACATCTGCTCTTTGGCCCTCACTGCATTAGACTTTTATACTATATACTTAGACTATAAACTGTGTTACCTTCATCACAATGCTCAAATGTTTTGCATCTCCAGACAGATTGTTTTTATTATTATTTTGCCTAAAAAGGCTCTTTTGATAGTAAAGGTTGCTGACCCCTGATGTGGAGAGACTGATAAGCACAGTTTGGTTGGTTCCTCATGTGTCCCCTAGTTACTGGGTGTCTTTTTAACACCATCAGACAGTCCAGCCCACATGATGCTGACATAATACTCTACCTTGGACGGTCCAGTCCCCGGGCAGAGACGTCCTGTGGTCCGACACTTTGGGCAGGACATGAATGCTCCCTGTAAGGGTCTCTGATGCTTTTCTGGCCAAGGCGAAGATAGGAGCCTGCCATCGCCCGTCTGCTCCTCCACCACCACCTCCTCCTCCACCTCCTCTCACCGTGCTGCTGCTACTACTAGCTTTATCCATAACACCAGACTTCTCCTCCTGCAGCCTCAAAATGCCAAACACCTGAGTCTTCTCCTTGCTGCTGTCCGCCTCAGACAGAGCCAGGTCGGTCTCTGCGGGCGATGCCATGTTCACGTACCTCTGGAATAATAAATATATAACTAACTAGTGCTGCTCCGGTGTGAAAACCGACGGATTCATACGGTTAGCGAGCTAGCTTTGATGTACAAGTCATCTAGCGACCATTGTGTGACAAACCGTAGCGTAAAAACACCTGGTGTACCACCGAATACCTGAGACACCACCGGCCAAAGAAAGCAAATGACAGATCACCGTCAACAACCAACCGTCCTAACGTCCCCCGGACTGTAAACCGTCAGCGTCGCCTAGCTACATGGTGACCGTTAGTAACGTTAGCAACAGCCGCTCCCTTGGATACAAGTCTTGTTCTCCTCCGTACATCACGGTGTTGTTGTATAGATTATGTTTACAGGCTGCAGATTGCTAACCGAGAGTTCTTCTGACGGTACCGCTGCACCCTCCGGTCTGGAGGGGCGGTGTCAAACAGGCTCACAAGACACACAAAAGGCAGCACTACGTCATGATTTGAGTGGCTGCTGTGCTGTTCTGTTGTTGTGGACGTGCCGCCCTCTGCTGCTGGAGGAGAGCACTACAGGGCTGCCTCTAATACATCCATGGGCTGCCTGCCTCCAGCTGGAGGATGGGACTGTGAGGAGAGGCTGGCAGATAAGATGGCCCAGACAGCTTTTTTAAAAGGTCCCATATTGTAAGAAGTGAGATTTTCATGTCTTTTACATCATAAAGCACGTGTAAGTGCTTTATGAATACTGTTAAACTATCAAAATGCTCAATATATGGAGAAATACACACAGCTCGTATTCAGAAATTGTGCATTTGAAACAAGCTGTCAGGATTTCTGTCCAGGCTGGCAGACAAGAGGGGCAACACAGCTATTTTAAGATATGTATGCAAGTAAAATATATATATATATCTTTGAATAGCTGTAGCTCCCACTGTCGGTAATATTTTTGCAAGGGTGGAATGCAACTAAATACATTTACTCAAATACTATACTTAAAGGTCTAATATCGTGCTCATTTTCAGGTTCATACTTCTATTTTGTGTTTCTACTAGAACATGTTTACATGCTTTAATGTTCAAAAAAACTTTATTTTCCTCATACTGTCTCCCTGAACATACCTGTATTTACCCTCTGTCTAAAAATGCTGTTTTAGTGCATTTCAACGGAATTGCAACGGAATTGTGTTGCTAAGCAACAGTTTGGGTCCATGTTTACATCCTGTCAGCTGTTGACATTCACATACACTGCAACCAGGAATAAACTGGGACACATTTCTAATGTTTAAGTTTAAAACTGTGTAATGGTCTAAATATTGTATATTTGTGACATCACAAATGGACAGAAATCCTAATGGCTTGTTTCAAGCGCACAATTTCTGAATACTGGCTGTGTGTATTTCTCCATATATTGAGCGTTTTGATAGTAAACAGTATTTATATAGCACTTAAATCTGCTTTATAATATAAAAGACATGAAAATCTCACTTTTTACAATATGGGACCTTTAAAGGGAGATTTGTCAAGTACTTTATACTCTTATCAACATGGGAGTGGGCAAATACTGTATGCTTGTTTTATGCAAATGTGTGTGTATATATATACAATATATATACAATGTAATAAATACAAATATTGTCCAGAAACCCTCACAGGTACTGCATTTAGCATAAAAAATATACTCAAATCATGACATGGCAAACTCGAGGCCAACAGGCAACAACAGCTGTCAGTGTGTCAGTGTGCTGACTTGACTATGACTTGCCCCCAAACTGCATGTGATTATCATAAAGTGGGCATGTCTGTAAAGGGGAGACTCGTGGGTACCCATAGAACCCATTTTCATTCACATATCTTGAGGTCAGAGGTCAAGGGACCCTTTTGAAAATAGCCATGCCAGTTTTTCCTAGCCAAAATTTAGTTTGGAAAAAAAAAGTTTAGAGCATTATTTTTTTCCTCGTAAGCTAGTATGACATGGTTGGTATCAATGGATTCCTTATGTTTTCTAGTTTTATATGATACCAGTATCTTTTACTAATATTTTAAGTACATTTCTTTAATAATAGGCTATTTATGCCCTTTTACTTAATCTATCTAAGTAAAGGATGTGAATACTTTCTCCACAAGTGCATTTCTGGTCATTTTGGTATGCACTTTTTATGTGGTAGTAGTTATTACACATGATACATCTTGAATTTAATAATACTTTTAGGCAAAAATGTCTTAATCTTTATTTTTTAAATACCTTAATAGTAAAAATCAAATACAGATACTATAATTGAACGGTTAAATTAATGGTTACAATTTTGTGATTTATTTAAATTCTCAAAGAAATATACAGGGTTTGATTGGTGGCTTGTCCATAATTTCTCAGGTGGGTGGGGCTCTGCTGGGGGAATTTGGACTCATGAGCTCAGTATTTCCAAAGTCCTGGCTACGGCTTTTAGTTTCGTATGATGAACCCACAGAGGAAAGCTCTTAAATAGCAATGCAAAACAGAATTCAGTAGAACTTTAAAAGAATAACGGTGGAAACAATTAACACCCACACAGGCACCAGTGAAGAGGAGTACATAAGAGAAACAGGCTGGAAAACCTGTTTACGGTTTCAAGAGAAACAAGTATGCTACAGTACATGAAATTACTGGCTCAATAATTATTTCCTTGATTATTCAGCTTATTATTTTAGTCTATAAAATGTCATAGAATTGTGAAAAATGACCATCACCATTTCCCAGAGGCCAAGGTGATGTCTTAAATGCTTGTTTTGCCTGACCAGCAGTCTAAAACCCAAAGCTATTCAGTTTTATCATAGATGACTAAGAAAACAAGCAAACACTCACATGTGTCAGAGCTTGAATCAGTGAATTTGTGACATTTTTTACTTTAATTATCCAAATTGTGGAACAATGATCGACCAACTAATCAATTAATAGACTACTCTATTGAAATGGCATCAAGAACCGTCCTTTTCTTAACAAAGTTTTAGCAACACATGAATAATTCACAACCTTTAATGATCTCATAGATTACGCTCGTCAGACTATAAAGTCTGCCTCACTGTCTTGATTGATTGGTGACTTGGTGAGTCAGCTGATAATGATCAGCTGCAAGACTTGCTGTGTGCCAGCAGAACTAAGATGATGCTTCATTTAATCATATGCCCTTAAGTAGCTTTCACTGACATTAGGCCTATGGATAACACATAAATAAGGGTTTGGGTCACAGTGGAAACAATGTAAATAGGATATTTCTGCTTTAAAGCTAAAGTAGGTGATATTGGAGCAAATATGATTAAAAAAAGTTATTTTTATAAAACGGTCACTATATCGTGACAGTAGTACATGTAACAGGTAACCTGAAAAAAATCATGTGCCTCTGTGTCCTACGGTGCTCCTAACGGCATCTGCAAGATTTCACTGACCGGAGGAAAACAAGCAGTAAGAGCTGATCTGAGGTCCGCTGTCCAGCTGTCGTCTATGAGAGCCGGCTGTCAATCACTCGCGAACTCCGACCAAACAGTCAAACTAGGCCGCGCTGATCAAATATGAATCAATATTATGTTACGTTAATGCCTATTTCTCGCCACAAATGTTTTCAGAATCATCTTATAGTGTGCGGTTTAGCTGTAAAATGAGAATGTTTGTGATGCCGCCGCCATTGTGAAATCTGGTGAAGGAACGCCAAGTTCTGGTCACATGACCGGAGCACAGCCAATAGGAATGCTCTCTCAGTGAAATGACATGTGATTGGTCAAAGTCTCCTGTCATGAGCTAGATTTTCTAAAGCCTGAAAACAGAGCCATGAGGAGGTGCAGAAGTCTAGTTTTCTCTCAGAACATTTGAATTACAATATGCTGAAAGATTATTATGAAATTTTAGCCCAATGATGCCAAAAAAATACTGCCTACTGCCACTTGAACGTAGACAGAAGTGAACTGCAGACAGTAGAGATACTTTGTTTCAGTGCAGTGATGAATCCACTGATTGGTATGAAACTGTTGTATATAGGTCATTACAAAAACATGGTAGGTTGCAGTAAAAATAGATTGTGTTATTCATTCTAATAACACTTGTCAACCTACCTTGGCTGTAGGCTAACCGCTCCATACTCTCACTATGAGTGATGCCCCAGCGGTGGAGACTCTGAGGTGAGTACATGGTGAGAGGGACTTTCCACTACCCACTGTCTTGTTGCAAAGAAGAGAGTAAATCAAGCAGATCCCTGACTTGTGAAGTAGCTCTCGCTGGTCTGGTTTCCGTTGAGCTGGTGCCACACAGTCAAGTTTCCTTGGATTTCCCCTTTAATATGGTGTGTTCCAGTTTGGTCCCAGTCTGAGGATGTGCAGGGCTTCTGCTGAGCTGCGCAACACAGCCTGGAACAAAACAGACAGTGGAGACAGACCTAATGAGATCTCAGAAGCACGGAGATTAGAGAAGTGTGTGAAAACAAATAGCATACGCACACACTTTTGCTATATATGCTCCTGGCTTCTTTACACAAAACACGGATAGTTTCAGGGATTACTGTCACACTTCCACCCATGCCCCCAGCTTTTCTAGTATGTGTCCCTTTTTCCCTTTCCCTGTGTGTCCAGTTTGTCACTGTCTGTGGTTTTCTAGTTTCATATGATACCAGGAAGTTGCATTAACGCGTCAAAGAGATTAGTGGCGTTAAAACGAATTTGCATTAACGCGTTATTATCACATTAACTTTGACAGCCCTAATTGCTATACATCCCAACTTTGTTAAATGCCAAAACATCCCTGACTGAGCACAAGCCAGGTACAGGTGGTACGTAACCACTGGCCCACCAGGATGCCCAGATGCACACAATTTTGAGATGGACAAGAATCTGTATGTTGTTTTGAAAAACAACCAACCATTTGCATTTTAAGCCTGGTTCCAGGTATAGAATTAAAGAATAAGGTAAAACAAAATGGCTATTCAGTCTGATTATCAGGCTGCTACACTGCCTCAAAATATACTTGTGTAATATAGACTGAAAGGTTAGTCGCTGTCCACAGTCTCTGTCACACAACATTACATCTTTGCCTCCCATTTCTCCTCACTGATTCAAACAAACACTGCTCACACATACACCACATGCGGGACGAGACCTGTCATGAATAATATATGCCAAAAGGTTTTTCCCTCAGATATTCTACTAAACTCTAATGAATCTTGATTTTAGGGCTGCAGCTACCAATTCTTTTCATTGTCGATTAATCTGTTAATTGACAATCTGTCTTTGTTTGATCTATAAAATGGTGAAAAATGTTGACAAGTGTTTCCCAAAGCCCAAGATGATGTCCTCAAATGTCTTGTTTTGTCCACAGCTCAAATATATTCAGTTTACTGTCATAGAGGAGTAAGGAAACCAGAAAATATTAATATTTAAGAAGCTGGAGTCAGATAATTTTGACTTTTTTTCTTAAAAAATGACTCAAACCGACTAATTGATTATCAAAATAGTTGCTGATTAATTTAATAGTTGACAATTAATCGATTAATCGTAGCGGCTCTACTTGATTTAATGTGAAAAATAGGACAGTCACTACCAAAATTGACATTATAGAGCAGAATATAGAATAGAAGAAGGATGTTTTACCTTTTCTTCGAGTGGTAGCTTATGAGGAATGCATGCAGTGGGCCTCCACCTCACCATGATGTAAGAGGAGGATGTAAAAGCCTCCGACCACATCAACTGACGAATGTTAGCTCCATTACACACAGAAAGATAAACTGTCGTAGCACTGAGGCTACAGTAAACTGCCTTACAAGGACTACTGGTGTTTTTCCTCTATTGTTGTTCTGCCTCTCTCTCTCTCTAATAGCTGAGGGCTGACCAGGGATCATATGACCGGTCTCTTGCAGATCTGTAACCCCTTAGCTGACTCTATACTGCCTGTGTTAATTCTCTGAATGTCTGCATTCAGCAGAGAATTCATAATTCAGGCTGCTGCTGCCTTGATGTTGATATCCATCTCTTTTTGTTGTTGTTTCTTTCTCTGTTTACTTGACTGTTTTCATGCATCACACACAGTTTCTCTGTATCTTTATATCCCCTGATTTTTTTTTTTTTTACTTATTGTTTGACTTGACTTTTTTTGTTTTATTCTGCTACCTGTTTGCTTTCCTATCAATTTCACAAGAGCCTCTATCTAAAAAATGTGGAAGCCTCTTAATGTTTTTGCCTTCCTGCAGTTTGTTTGCCTGTGCTTTTGTGAGGCTGTTCATACATTTTCTGCCTGTTTGTCTGTAGGTAACAACCTTTAAAGGAACAGTGTGTAACCTTTCAGTGGATCTATTAGCAGAAATGGAATATAATATTCATAACAATGTTTTCATTAGTGTATAATCGCCTACAACTAAGAATTGTTGTGTTTTCGTTAGCTTAGAATGAGCCCTTCATATCTATATAGGGAGCAGGTCCTCGTCATGGAGTCCGTCATGTTGCTCCAACATGTTTCTACAGTCGCCCAGAACACTGATTCTAGAGAGAGCCTTTCACGTTTTTACATTACCTGAAGGCCACCGTAGTTCTCCAACATGCTTGGAAAGAGAGGGGTGAGCAGAGAGGTATTCAGTTGGTTGCAATCTGCAACTTCCCCACTAGATGGAACTAAATCCTTCACACTGTCCCTTTAACACTGTACCACATGTAAAGACTCACCAATAATTGCAACAAACAACTGTGCATCAGCATTTGGGCTTAGAGGCATTTGAATTCAATGTAATTGATTATGCAAGAGAAAAATGCATAGCAGGGCCGGCTTAAAGCATAGGCCACCTTCTGGGGGGTGCTTATCGTCCTCTAAAAAAAAAAAAACGTTTTTTTTTTAAATGCCATTGGGTACCCTGTAACTTTCTTTCACACACTTTTTCATCTGCCCAGCCGCACTTATGTTAATAAAAGTGTAAATTGTAGTGAAACTGACTAAACACTTTTAAGCCAACAATATCAGGGACCAATTGTTTATTTATATTATAAATAAATACAGTTATTTGTGAAAATAGAGGCTAGATATTGCATAACAATGTCATCTTGCATTCAGAGTCTGTTATATACAGCCTGTATGGCAGTTCATTTTGATTTCACAAAACCAAACAACATGAAACTCTTTTTTCTCATTCATCGCATTTTCCCATCTCTCTCCTGCCGCCCTGCATCCGCTTCCCTCCTCCACTCTGTCTGTCTCGCCTCTCTGCTCTCCCATCATCTCTGAACCACACCTAAATAAACACACTACTTCCAGGGTGGTATGTTTGTACCATGTGACCATGTTAATCACTGTAGGAACACACCCTTCCACATGACAGACAGCCAGAGCAACAAATCAATAGCCTTCAGTGGAACCTCTTCCCACCAATAGGAGGAAGAGATGCTGTTTCATAGTAGCAAGCCTTTAACTCTGCACCAGTCGAGTGGTGCTGTGCTCACACATTCTCATACATCATTTTGATTAATAGAAAACAAGAAAGAGTGAGTATACTGTCCAATAACAGCAGAAGAGATAGGAGTAAAGTTTACACAGTAGAAGAACCTGTACTGTAATAATACCAACATCATCTCTTATGAATATGTACAGTATGTTATCATTATTGCATCTCACCTCAGGTAGTAGAAGGCAGAGAGTTGATCCTTATTTCTGCAGCTTGTCAGCACTCAGAAGTCTAGTCCCCAAAAAGGATAAGTCTATGCTCTGGTCCAGTATGTAGAGTCTGATGCAATGACTGTGGAAACTGCTCAGGATGGGCTTGATTCCTCGACTTCCTGGGAGAACGTGTTGCAGCTACAGTCCAAGCTTCACGGCGTCTGTCCAAAGCCAGTTGTAGCAACTACAGGCAGCAGTTAGTGGCTCCTAGATGACCCATGATGGATACTTCAGAAGGTCCCATTACTTTCACAGAGATGATGAGCAGATATGGAAGTCTTCTCAGTATGTTTTTTTACATATTCTTTGTAATCTATCTATCTATCTATGTATATTTTATCTAATCTAGAGGTGCTGCGAGGCTGTTAAATCAAAATAAGCGTCTATAGTTGTGAAGCAGTAAGCCGGCGCACGCTCTAGAGACATCACCGACAGAAACCACAACCATCACCCCACACAGCACCCAATGACAACAGAGCAGGAAGCCAGGGAGAGGGGGAGGGGTTTGGGAGTAACACAGCAAAGAGGGGGAGAGGGAGGCGAGAGGGGGTTGAGTACAGTGAGGAGGAGGAGGAGGAGAGGAGAGAGATGCACTGACTTGTTCTCACACATACACCCCACCCACATATTAGCATAATACACTGCTCATATGAATGGGATACATTAATATGTGAATGAAAACATACAAATGTTGGTGAACAGTTCAAGCCTGATGTTACTAACCAATCCCTGAATAGAGAAGGAGGTCCTTGTTGAGGCAGACCCGAGATTGGTGTGCGTGTGTGTGTGTGTGTGTGTGTGTGAGAGAGAAAGTGAATGACTTTGCATCTATGAGAATTAAATAGTATTGTTATTGCAGCTAGAAAGTATTCTTAAGATAAGGCAAATTCTGCTAATGCTTTCCTATAAACCAACACAAAGACTGAGCTGCAAAATGAAAGACAAAAGAGATTATTGTGCACTTTGGTGGATGATAATGGCCCAATCAGCAATTTTTTTACCATGAAATATGTACAAGCATATACTCTGTATAATTGTTGTAGAGTTTGCACTATAGATTAAACAAATAAGATGTGTGTTTCTCAATTGAAATACTAGCAGGTTATGATTTGGGATAGGAATTTTGGATATAGGGCAACTATTTATCTACATCTGGATAACAATCTTGATTATAGATTGTATTATATAGATTATAGAATTGATTATAGAAGTGTGCAATTTTGTAATCTATAGAAATAACATGACGCGAAAACTGTTTTTCCGGAGCAAGAAAATATTTATTGTAAAAAAAATATAAAGTAGAAATGACTCCTTTCAGAAAGATATTTATGTACAGTCTCTGTCTAATCTACAAAATAATTTGAAAAGAAGCAGAAGTGTTCACGAGCAGAATTACAGAACTATCTTAGATGCAATTTACTGTTTCCTAATTTCCCCCATTTGTAGCTACAAAGTTAAAGAAAATAACTGTATTCATATTTGCAGTTATTTCAAGATGTTGTCTGAAATGTATTTTGTTATTATATTCATAGTAATGTCAGCCGGTACTGTTCAAAGGGTTTACATATTAAGTAGTTATAATACTGGGTAATTTCAATAGAAAAGTTAATCAACAAATGGCTCCGAACAAATAAATTGTTACCACGTTAATAGGTATTCAATGGTACACATGCAGCTCAAGCCCTAATGGGAGTGGATGAAATATTAAACACATCTTTTAACATAATGCAGTTAACAAAACAACAGCCTGAAAAAAGAGCTGAATGAACATTATGAGCTTTAAAAAAGGAGGGAGTTATTACTGGGTAATCTAATGCAATCTAGTGCATTTGATTGCATTAGATTTGACTGCACATGTGTACCTTATTAACTAACAACTCTATGTTTAGTCTTATTTTATAACTAGTAACAAAAGGGTGGCTCCATCACCTACATTCAAAATAAGGTATTTCATTCAGTTTTCAACCCAAGAGATAAAGCTCTTGATGCATGGACAACTCAGGCAACACTGAATTATAGAGATCCACAAATTGATATTCTTAATAGCAGTGGCGATCCAAAAATAAATATTAAAAAGTTATAATGGTTAAAAAATATCTTTTTACAGGTTGAAAGCTTGAAGAATCAATACCATAACAAGCCCTACCACCGGTCATACAGTCTGTATTGCCTCTGAATGAGCCCTTTAGTCCTCAAACTCTGCAGCATAAAGCACTTGCTGGAATTTCATCCGTACCTCCATCCTTTTTTTAATGGTAAGCCTCTTCAGTGAAGGCAGAAGGCTGAGCAGAAACAGTTCATCTTCATCTCTGATGTTGGCGAGGGCGTCTGCAGAGCTCATCTCAGTTTCTGTGGTGGTTTGCCTTTTACGTTTAAGAGAGACTCCCATCTCCTGATGGTTGTTTGGACAAGAGTCCACGAGAGAAAAGCTGGTACTAACGACAGGCAGGGGACAGTGCTGCTCCTTCTCATCTTTATCCCGCTCTTTCTCCACGTCATCACCACTTCCAGCTACCTGTGTGGCATGAAAACAGCACATACGTAGCAGTACTGGTTAACTGGTTAACAGCAACACTGATAACAAACTTCAATTACTTTGGCGATCACAGACAAACATATCAAAGTCCTTATACAACCTAGACCTCCTACTCGGAACAAAACAGGTTGACTCGTTTCTACTTTCATGGAAGTCTATAGATGAAAAGGAACTACTTTAAATATAAAAAAAATATATACATTTTAAAAATAAGCAAGCCTCAAAAATCTGATATATGTCAGGCTCCACTGTTTTGCCTATTATTTTGTGAAAGCAAAAATAATATTGGTTACTTTAAAGCTGAAGTAGGCAACAATATTCCAACATGAAAATTGTGATTTAATTTTCTGCTTTAACCCTCCTATTGTCTTCCTGTCGACCGTGCAACTTTTGGTCTGGTTTGGTGGTTTATAAAGCATAAACTATAAATTATCACCTAATTCTGTGTTACACCTTTTTAGCCAACCTCGTTCCAACTCATTACCACAAGTTTTACACTTTTTTGGGGGGATTTTATGGTTAATAAACATTATTTCCATGAAATTACACAATTTTTGAGTAAAAAAAAAGCAGAATTTTTTTATTATATTGACTATCAGTGGAACATAATATTGATGGATTATCACAGATGGGTATATGTCAAAGTTTAGTCAGAATATTATAAATATTCTAATATAAAACATTTTCAATGGCAGCACATAATGACATCTTTTTGGCTAACTTCAGCCCAACTCATTACCATAAGTTTTACACTTTTTCTGTAATTTATGGTCAATAAACCTAATTTACATGAAATTATTCCTCCTTTTTGAGTATGAACCCCCACAGAAATTATGAATTACTTTCAGTCATGTTATTTCGGGGCAATCAGATGAAAGAAACCCATATTTGCGATATGATGAAGTTTGAAAACGGGTTAAAGGAAGGTTAATACACACACACACACACACACACACACACACACACACACACACACACACACACACACACACAGAGGCACTGCAGTCTGAATGTTTTGTAAACTCTTTGTTGATTATAGCATCTGTTGTCCACCACGTGCTTTTATTGTGAAAAGTGCACCCGGATGTTCTGAGAGACCAGACGTCAGTAGTGATGTCTCCTCTCCTGGATGTTAAACATGCGACTATTAGCTTGTACAACATGTATTTAGTCAGCGTTAAAGATGTATATCTGTGTATAAATCAGTATTATATGTATATTAATCACAATGTAAATATGATTACGGTATTGTTAGCGGTTGCTATGCGACCACAGGCCCTAGTTGGAACTAGTTACCTGCTAACCGTTACCTAGCTACCGTTGCGTAGGTAGGTAACGTGTTTAACCGTTACCTAGCTACCTAACGTGTTTTAACATCAAAGGCGGTGAAAGGTGAACAACATCACACCTCGTCGGTGTCTCCGGTGCCGGTCTCTACTCTGGGTTTGACGTAGCCGCTGAGCCAGGCCAGCTGGTGGTAGAGCACCGGGACGGGCCTCTCCAGCGGGTTGTCGTCGTCTACCAGCAGAGAGAAGCTTCTCTTGGCCAGTCGCTTCTTCGCTTTGCAGAACTTGTCGCGGAGGTTTTTCCACTTCAGCTTCACCTCCTCCTCCGACTTTCCCATGCTGTCCGCGATGTCCCTCCACGACAGGTGTCCCTTCAGGTTGTCCTTGTAGTCCCGTCGGGACTGGTCGTACAGGTTCGGGTGTTCTCGTATCAAGTCGGCCAGCTTCTTCTCGACACTGTTCATTTTGTTCTGTTTATGTTTTACTTCATCGCGAACGCGAAGTCCTTTCGTCGGCAGACTCGTCGAGCTTCGTTCTGCTCTCCAGGCGAGGTCCAGGCTGGCAGAAGGAAGTGAGAGGAGACATTCATTCAAAATAAAAGTGTTGGCATTGACGCCTTTTGACAGGTTGTCCTGGAATAAGTTAAATGTAAATAATTAATAATAATAAAAATATATATATAATATATATTATATATATATTTATATATAATGTAAAAATATAAATATATTTGTATGTTTATATTTAATATAAAAATGTGAGATATATATATATATATATATATA
>CAKAOH010027867.1:0-22440 GCA_916701665.1 Sebastiscus tertius | reverse complement strand
TGCGGAGAAAGCTGTGAAAGGTGAAATTAAGGGAAATTAAACAAAACTGAACACACCGAACCTCTAAAATGATAAAAAGCCAAATTTTCATTGTTTTGTCAAAATTTATGGTGGGGGGAGGGTCTCAAGATGTCAGTATTCTAAAGTCGTGGCTATGGCCCTGAATTCAACAGATTAAAAACTAAATGCAAATAGAAAATATTGAGCCTATATATATTTTATAGCCCATAAACACTTTAAAAATCCCTGTATGTATATTTGTGCATTTGCAGAAGGAACTTCCTAAGAAGACAGACTGCCCACACATGTGTGCCTACAAACTGGTCACTGTCAAATTCAAGTGGTGGGGCCTGCAAAATAAAGTGGAGAGCTTCATTCAAAAGGTTTGTTTACAGTTTACAGGACTGTGGTAAATAGCAGTTTGTAGCCACACAGGTCAAAGTCAGCTACTGAGAAGGGATTATTGACAAACTGTTTAACAGGATCTTACAGGGCCAGTCCTTGGTTGTGTGTGTGTGTGTGTGTGTGTGTGTGTGTGTGTGTGTGTGTGTGTGTGTGTGTGTGTGTGTGTGTGTGTGTTAAGGACTGTTGTGTCTCATATCCTGTGCATGCATACAGTACATACAGTGTTGTTAGCTTGAGGTAATAGTGGAAAAGTACCATCCACTTTGATGCCGTTCATATGGGCTGCACCAGCCTCTAGTGGATAAACAAGGTAAAGCAGGATGGAATCAAACAGCTGGATTTTATCATTTGGTTAAAAAAAATCAGCTTCCTTTCTTTTTACCACAATACGACTTTCTCTTTATCCTCAAATGTTGTTCCACAGCAAGAGAAGCGTTTGTTCACTAACTTCCACCGTCAGCTGTTCTGCTGGATCGACAAGTGGATTGACTTGAACATGGAAGACATTCGTCGCATGGAGGAGGAGACACGCAAGGAGCTAGACGAGGTGAGCAAAAATGTATTCCCAAGTCAGTATTAGTATTAGTAAAACAACAATTAGTAATTCAAACATAGTCTTAGAGTCGTGAAACAGGACAGACTCTGAGGACAGGCTCGGGTTTCAATAAGAATATGAATTATCATTCAGCTACAACATTTCTGTTTGTGTTTGTGTGCGTCAGATGAGAGTGAAGGACCCAGTGAAAGGGATGGTGGCTCTAGAGGACTGAGGTTGTGTTGGACCGTGAATGCTGCTGCTAATCAGGTAAGAGGAATTTAACTTGTTTTGTGTGACATTTCATTGTAACTTAGTATCTGTTTGACTGTCTGTCTGTGTAGACATATACCTTTTACAGTTTTTATGCCTCTGTGCCGGCAACAGCTCCGGGAGACATTATGTTTATGGGTTGTCCGTCCGTACGTACATCCGGACCATTCTCGTGAACACGATATCTCAGGAACGCCTGGGAATTTCTTCAAATATGGCACAAATGTCCACTTGGACTCAAGTATGAACTGATTCGATTTTGGTGGTCAAAGGTCAAGGTGACTGTGACCGCACATCAGTCCCATTCTTGTGATATCTCAGGAACACCTTGAGGGAATTTCTTCAAATTTAAACGTCCACATGGACTCAAGGATGAACTGATCCTATCTATATATCCTAGTTATGACAATTTTACACAAATGTCTGAAATAATGAAGTGATATAATTTTGAACAGACATGGATGTAAACTGCAACTTGACTGGTTGGCAGAGGCATACAACCACGAGGTTCTAATTATAGTTTGCGATTGCTTCCATGCTTGTTGCGGAATTTGGCTCATTGTGTCAAAACTCTACACACAAGCCAAATAAGACACACAATACGTGGAGATAAACGTCTATGTCAAAATGAAGCCCTGCAATCCAAACCTCACAATCCTTTTTTCAAAATGGCAGTTTTGCAACAAAATGATACACACATGCACCGTTTGAATTACTCTTTCAAAGCAGCAACAGCACACTGATCAGCTACGTTTTGCCTTTTGAATAGAAGAGTTTTTTTCCAATGATTACAAGAGATTTCATTCTTGAACATGTGTATCTAATGTAAGAAACAGTGGGCGGTGTTTTGACAGAAGTGTGTTGCAGAATTGCAAACCATGTCCAAAGCAGAAAATGTGTTTGTACTTTTGGTGCCTTTGTGTAAGGCATGGTTACAAAAGTTAAGGTTTTGATGCTTTTGTTCAAGCATTCAATTTCAGTATGTAAGCAATCACAAAAAACTGTAATACATATTGATTCAGTATTTTGACTGATTGATTATATATAATATACTTATATATATATATATATTTATATATAAATATATTAATAGCATGATTGTTCATAGTTAATCGCTCATTTTTTTTCTGTTCAAAATGTAACTTAAAGGGAGATTTGTCAAGTATTTAATACTCTTATCAACATGGGAGTGGACAGATATGCTTGCTTTATGCAAATGTATGTATATATTTATTATTGGACATCAATTACTAACACAAAACAATGACAAATATTGTCCAGAACTGCATGTGATTATCATAAAGTGGGCATGTCTGTAAAGGGGAGACTCGTGGGTACTCATAGAACCCATTTTCATTCACATATCTTGAGGTCAGAGGTCAAGGGACCCCTTTGAAAATGGCCATGCCAGGTTTGGGGTTTGGAGTGTTATTTAGCCTCCTTTGCAACAAGCTAGTATGACATGGTTGATAACAATGGATTCCCTATGTTTTCTAGTTTCATATGATACCAGTATCATCACTCTGAGCCCACTACAAGCTAAAAATCACAAGTTGCGTTAATGCGTTAAAGAAATTAGTGGTGTTAAAACAAATTTGCGTTAAACATTATCATCGCCTTCATTTTGACAGCCCTAGCGCTTACCTCTTTCTATCTCTTTCAGACCAGACTACCCAGACACCAGCGGATTCACATCCTCCTTCTATTCCAACTGACACAACATCTGACCGGCCGGTCCAACCCCCCCCCAACCCCCCAATCTGGGTTTCAGGGGCCTGGTCCCAGTAAAGTCCCAGTTTTCAGATGATCTACGCCGCCCCATCCCACCTCCCCTCAAGTCCCATCCATAATTTGTTTTTCCATCCAGTGTCCCCGTCTTATTAAGCGCTCTGAGGCCTCCGGTAGCAACACTATAGATCTTGTCCTCTCTTTCTCTCTCTCAGTCTCTAAACCGTTCTAAACTACAGAGAATAGTGTCATTTATCTCTGCAATTTAGGATTTATTTCTATTTAAGATATCCCAATGGTGTATATATACAGTATACAGTATATCGGGGAGCTAATTGTATTGAAATATATAAATATCTATAAATATAAATATATATGAACAGGGTTTTTAAAAGGATTTTGTCGATAAGTTTGTCTGTGGATGTTTGTTTTTTTCCAGACCAAGCTGTATCTGCTCAGTGTTGAGATTTGATCCCGTGATTATTTTTTTTGATTTGTCACAATACCTCCTACTCTCCATTTGTGTCAGGCTTTATGCAGTGTTTCCTTTTGTTGTTCAAATCAATCTGCAAGTCTACAAACCGCAGCAGCGAGGTTGGGATTGTGCTGAGAGTGTACTCCCAACCTACCAGATAGGATTTCTTCCCCATATCTCCCGTAATATGTTGAGGCATCCGTTGGCTTTTACCGCTGCTTTGTGAGTTTGTGTGTGAATATGTGTATGTGTGTGTGTGTGTGAGTGTGTGTGTGTTTCTAGCGTTGTAAGGTCATCAAGGTTTCCAGCCATGTTTTTAATTTTTCTCTCTCCAGATCATTTCTAGCTCTTCAGTTTCATCAGGCAGAAAGTAATTTAAACACACACATACACACAGTATACAAGAATAGAAGTGTGCAAAGGGAAATGCACAGTAGATGAGCCATAAATGGGTGTTTCTCTCCACAGACTTCACATACTTTTAACTGCAAAACTCTCGCTGTAGATAGATAAATGGTTCTCTGAAACTTAATGTGATCTGCGTCAGCTCTTGCCCTGTCACCCATTCTGTCACCTTCAGTGGATAAATGGTCTTATCCAGCGATAGCAATAACTACCATGACACGTTGGTCTCTCCTTTTTATCATCGCTAATCTTACTGTTTGGTCCTTACCCTGAAAAGAGTTTTAGTAAAGCAGAGCCCGAGCTGAAAGTCAAGGACGGTTCAGTTGTTGATTCATTATTTATTTATTTAAAAGCTGGTTTTATTGTGTTTGTCTTTGGATGAGGCAGATTTCTCTCCTGCTGGAATCTGAAGCCTGTTACTCGTAATAGTGTGGTTTTTCGGTGTATGCATGAGTGATGTACAGTAGCGTGTCTTTGAAGAGATCTGATGCTAGCTGGGTAAAGACAGAGGAAGTAATGGAGCTATAGAGGAGTGATATCAGCAGGCACTAACCCTCTTCCTCTTGTTGACGTCTGTTTGGCCTCCTTTGTTACTTTTATTATCCTCTCTTCCATCCTCTGTTTACCTTCACTCCACATCTTATAGCAGTGAAACTTTAAAGAGCAAGCAACAGATGATGTCAAAACCAAAAGACTGATTTTGGTCAATTAATACATTTGGATCATAAAGAAGAATGTAAGGTCCAAAAAGCTGCCATCAGAACATGTATACAATCATACACACTTGTGTGGAATCCGATTAAATGTTAAAAATATATATATATATAAATAAAAGGTATTTTTTTTTATTTTATTTTGTTTTTTTAGCCTAATATTTTATTTTGTTAAATTCAGTCTAACTCATGACTATGAGGGGTGGAAGTAACACAAAATATTGATAAAATGGATTTAATGAAGATGCATGTGAATTGAAAAATGGAACCATAAAAATTGATGTGAAATGAAAAATGGAGTGATAAATTATCAAGGGATTTGATTCATTTAAAGCCGATTTGACTAAAACAGTCATGATATGATGAAAACAGAGCCATGTTCCAATCGATCACAACACATAAAATTGCAATTTATCATTTAAGGAAAGTGACATCAATGGTGGAAGTAACAAAAAATAATTGAAGAAAAGGGAAGTGATGAAAATGCGTATGAGTTAATAATGGAAGTGATGAAAATGTATGTGAATTGAAAAATAGAGTGATTGTCAAATGATTTGATAAGCTCGATTGATATTTTATTTGAAACAGTGACCATTCATCATTCAAGTTTATCAAATCAATTCACAATTTATCACTATTTCTCAATTCACATACATTTTCATCACTTCCATTATTAGTTCTTACACATTCTCATCACTTCCCTTTTCTTCAATTATTTGTTGTTACTCCCACCCTTGAGGCCACTTTCCTTAAATGACAAGTTTGTGTTGAATGATGAATGTAAGATGGTGAAAATGATGAAACATGGCTCTGTTTTCGTCATATCACGACTGTTTTAGTCAAATCGGCTTTAAATTAATCAAATCATTTGATCATTTATCACCTCCATTTTTCATTTCACATACATTTTCATCACCTCCATTTTTATCAATTAATTTTTGTAACTTCCACCTCTCTCGTACATGACATGACAGAGCGGAGTAAATTATTACAGTTAAATAAATTGCTATTATATCTTTATATATTTATTGTATAAACCCTGACGTGCTCATAGAATCGGGGTGTATTTTCTTTAGAGAGCAGCAGTCTTCCAGGGCCTCTTTGATTATTTTGTAATTATGATTACAAACAGAAATGGAGAATTTTAATGACTTCATGCATCATTTTACAGGATAATATTGGAGTGGTGTTATTGTGCGATCATTAGCTTATATATTTATGTGATCTGTCTTGAGCCCAAGCACAATAATAGCCAATAAATCCAAATTTCTTTTATTTGCCATAAGGATAGTAAAGTTAAAAGGCCATTAAAAACTGCTCAGGGCATTATTGGCAACCATTAGAGCGTATTAGTTTAGACTTGCTTCATTTTGTGACACGTATATGTCCCTATGTGTGTCAGATTATAAACCCGTCACTGCGTAACATTTTCTGTTGCCTCCCCTTTAAAAGAAAACACTGGACCTGGATGTCCAACCCCTTCCACCTCTCTCTCTCTGTGTCCATCGAGCATCTCACTCGCTGTCTGTGACGGGGCTACCAACTGAGTCATGGAGATTTGTGGATGTACTGTATGTATTGACTTTGTAAATAGTAAATAAATTAATGTAGATGAACACATATATATAGATCAGACTGTCCTGCCAGACCTACAGCACACCCTCTTGACACTCCATCGCTGTCACACAGACAGAGGTATTAACGTGAGGGAATGTAGAGTCATAGTTGCTGAACTTTAGTGCTGATAAGACATTTTGAGATTAAAAAACGCCTTCTCACATATTATAGATGATTTTGCTGCAGATTTTAGGAAAGCAGTGCTGCAGTGTGGTTTGTAGTTGGAGGAAAAAAAAAACCCTGTTCACTATTTCCTCTCCTCCTCACGTTGTTCTTCCCTCACAGGGACCACGTCTCATTGGCAGGACAGTGTATAGATATATATTTTTGTTCTGAGTGTTGTTGTACCTCTGTTGTCAGTCTCTGAACTACAATCGCTTCTCTCACTGAAAAAAGAACGTATAACGGCAGCTTGGGTCAGTTCATTGATCCACATAATTAGCTGATGGTGTCTGCCCTAAGTGGAGCCAAGTTAGATTTTCCCCTCCTGTGGTTTGTGATGGGGATCGAGGGGAAATTATTCTGCGTAGGAGCACTGGGAGCTTGAGGGTTGGAGTTATAGCTACGTAGGAAAAAAAAGACAATTACATGTGGTTGTTTGAAAACAGATACTGACAGTATGTCCATTTCAAGAGCCTGAAGACACCATACAAACTTGTGAGAGAACATGGTTCAACAGAGACAATCTCATAGATATCTGTTGTTAGATTCCTCGATTTATAATCAGAATATGAAACCAAATGAGTCCACAATCCCAAACTGTTTTTAAATCTCTCTCTCTTACTCTCTCTTTCTCTCTCTTAATCTCTCTCTCACTCCTGTTAACTTGTCTCCTGTTTTTTCTTTCTTTTATTGTGAATTTGTGCCTTTTTGTCATCTTATCTTCCAATAACACTACTGTACATTGGAGACGTAAAGAAATGAATAAAAAGAAGCAAAGCAACTGTACACACGTTTTGATGTGAATGTTTTTTTACTGTAATGTACTGTATGTATTGTAACACATTAAGAGCAATGATCTCCTCACTTAAACCTGCAGTAGGCAGAATGTTTTTGGCATCATTGGGCAAAAAGTCCATAATAATCTTTCAGCATATTGTAATTCAAGTGTTCTTCTGAGAGATAACTAGACTTCTGCACCTCCTCATGACTTTGTTTTCAGGCTTTAGAAAAATCTAGCCCGTGACGGGAGACTTTAGCCAATCACGTCATTTCAGAGAGAGAGAGCGTTCCTATTGGCTGTTCATTCAACAGAGGCAGCTGTCAATCACTCGCAAACTACGATCAAACGATCAAACTGGGCAGCGCTGATCAAATGTTAATCAATATTCTGTTACTTTAATGCCTATTTCTCGCCTCAATTGTTTTCAGAAACATCTTGTAGTGTACGGTTTAGCTGTAAAATGAGAAAGTTTGCTCAGGCTGGTGGGCGGTCCTTGGTATTTCCTCAACTGATCTCAACATGGCTGCATGTCAGTAAGGTCAAGAGGCCTTGACATACAGTATACTGGACATTAAATGTTACTTTACTATACTATTTTCTCTTTATGCTTTGGTTTGGGATGGATAAGCTTTACTGTAGAGCCTTGCAAATAATTAGAAAGCAATTCATTGATTTGATGCTAAAAAGAGTGATTGAAAAAAGGTTTTACGATTAATCCATAGACATATAAATTGATTTATTATGTGATTTGACATAAGTTGAATAGAGCAAAGATGTATTAACAAAATACATATACATTAAATGAATAAATCAGTTAATTGATTAATAGATCCAAATAACAATGGGTTTAGAAACAAACTGAAATGAACAAAAGTTAATTATAGCCACTTTGTGTAGAATATGGATAATCATCTTTGGTGCCCCCCAGTGTAATTATGAAAAAAATACACACTGGCAGACAGTAGCCACACACACACACACGTACAAACACTGTGGCAGGGTAAAATTAATCAGGTTTGGATGGCAAAGATTACTTGAAATCCTGATTATGAGGCAGAGGATGGGCCGGGACAGAGGGCTGCGACACATTTTGTGAGATGGGGCTGTCTGAGAGGACATCTCTTAAAACTGCAAACATTTAGGTTATATGAGTAATAACACTTTTTCTTTAAAGAAGTTCAAACTTTCTATCTCTTTCAAATCTTACAGGATTCAAAAACAGAGTAAATCCTGGTTTTAGGCTGTGATTTTCCTCCTCTTCTTTTTCATGTATTTATTTCTTGACTGTCTACAATCTACTTTATGATACTGTAAGTGATTGTAACAAAAATTGTCATTGAAAGCAGAGATTTTACATAACTATTCAAACTGTCCACACTGAAAAAAATCACACTAATAAACAAAAGATAAATATAGCAAAAAAGAAAAACAGCACTGGCCACTAGGGCAATTAATCTCAGTCAAGCATCACACTCAATAATAGGCCAGTGTTGGCTTATATATGTTTGAATCTTACTAACTGATAAACTACCAACCACTATTTACCATTTGCAACATCTAGCCATGTTTTTTTCTGTTGTTGCTTTATTGGAGGATGTTTAAAAAATTGACTGATGATGTGCGCGCATGCCACAGCACTGTAGCTGTATATACAGTATAGATTATGCATTTTTGTTTTGTCCATCAACTTTGACTGCATTTGAGTACCAAGCATGATGTAAACACAAAGGACCACAGAGACTAACACAAACCCCTGCGGTGGGTGACCTTAACTCATAAGAGTTTGATGTGCACTAGTGAAAGGACATAATTGCAAACCAGTCAGGCCAAGCCAGCATGTCTAACGGTTAGGTGATCTGATAAGGAGGTGACCACTGTAGGCAGGCGAGAAATGACAGAGACTGAAACTGGAAAATTGCAGAACACACTGGGAGAGTTTGAGGGAAGAGTCTGAGGCTGTCTGAATGTGCCTGAAGATGAAAGAGAGAAAGATGATGTAGGTGGCACCATGGCGCATCCGTCTGATAAGCTGAAGAGAAACGTGTTCCAGGCGGCATTCATTTTCCACACAAACATGTTGCTAATGCAAAATAGTTGCATGTATATGAAATAGCGCTGTCAAACGATTGAAATATTTAAACACAATTAATAGCATTATTGTCCATAGTTAATCGCAATTAAATCGCACATTTTTTAATCTGTTCAAAATGCACTTTAAAGGGAGATTTTTCAAGTATTTAATACTCTTTATTATTATTATTACTCTAAACAATGACAAATATTGTCCAGAAACCCTCGCAGGTACTGCATTTAGCATAAAGAAATATGCTCAAATCATAACATGGCAAACTTAAGCCCAACAGGCAACAGCAGCTGTCAGTGTGCTGACTTTACTATGACTTGCCCCAAACTGCATGTGATTATCATAAAGTGGGCATGTCTGTAAAAGAGAGACTAGTGGGTACCCATAGGCTACGTCCCAAAGCTCTTAATTGCATCCCTGTTTCCCTCACTTGCGTCTTTTCTTTGCGTCTTAGTCCCTCCCACCAGGGAAGCATAGAGAGACGCAAGGAAACCATGCAAGGAGAGAGGAAACAAGGAAATACGATTTAAGAGACATGAGACGGTCGTTTCCTCTGAAGCGTCACGTGAAGCGACGTCCGTTTCTGATGACAGCAGCAGCTGATCACAGCTGGATCAGCTGTCAGTCAGCTTTAACAGCTGTTTATGTCTGAACTGTATTGATACTAATAAAGACAAGTGCAAGCTGCAGCCTGTATTTCTACTGTGGACTGCTTAGAGGCTCAGGAACCATCTCTACTGGAACAATAACTTTATATTATTTATTCATTATTAGCATCTGTAGTTATTGATATTCTGATTGTGAGTTAATTATTTAATAACCCAGAATATGATTATGGTGTTTTTTGAACACTGGACATTATTTATTAGGCTAAAGGGAAAATGTAAATAATGTAATTCATATCAAACCCGACGTTCAGGAATCATCAGCCTCATGTGACTGAATGGAAATGATGATAAATGACGTAAAAGGTGTTTGTTGCTGACAGACTGACTCTCCTTCTCTCTGTGACTTTAATAGTATCATTAATAAAGTTAATGGGGGAAATAACAGATCATGAAAAGAAAAATCATTCTAATGAATGCAGAAAGTTATTTTAACTCTGTTTGTCAGGTTTTATAAACCCCTCTCAGTTACAGGTTGCTTCACTGGCAGTGTGTGAAGCAGAGATACTGTAGGTCCTTCTGCTGCTGTTCAGAGCTTCAGTTAACACAGATTATAACTAGATGGTGGATCAGAAGACAACTAAACTATAAAACCTTTAATCTGTGATCTGTTTTCACTCCGGTATAAAACTCCAGTGATGTTGAGAGGTAAAGTTATCAGATCAGTCTGATCAGCAGCAGCGTCCAATCAGTGACTGATATCCAATAAGGGGGCGTGTCGGTCTGTAAAAGACTTCCGTGGAGGATACACTGGTGTATCCTCGCTCATAGCTCCTCCGGCAAGCCTCCTCGATCCTCGATGCACAAATAAGGGCTTTGGGAGAGAGCACCAGAACAACTTCCGGTTCAAGCGAGGATCGAGGAGCGAGGAAACGAAAATTAAGAGCTTTGGCACGTACCCACAGAACCCATTTTCATTCACATATCTTGAGGTCAGAGGTCAAGGGACCACTTTGAAAATGGCCATGCTGTTTTTCATTTAGCGTAAGTTTGTAGGTTTATTTAACCTCCTTCCTAGATCTTCACTAGCTTTAAAACTGAGCCCACAACAGCCTCCGAAAGATCAATTGCGTTAATGCATTAAAGAAATTAGTGGCGTAAAAAAGAATTTGTGTTAATGCATTATTATCTTTGTTAACTTTGACAGCCCTCATATGAACATAACTCATATGAAACATGGTTGTGATATCAGGATCAGGGGAAGCAATGCCATTATAAGAAGCAACACAAAATCCCTTATATTAATCAATAATTGATAATAATAATAATTAAAAATTGAACAATTTAGCTGTATTTTGTTTGCCCTATATTTGTCAAAGGGAATTGATTACTGTTATTAGGCCTTTTGACAATATTCAATAACACAAGCCAACTGTGCTGCAACTCCTTGTCCTTGTAGTTCTTTACATTTGTCTCAGACAAAATGACAACTCTTCAAATGTACTATGTAATGTATTTTCAGCTCATGCATTACAAAATGGAGTTTACATGTTCTCCCTTTTTGTGTAGGTTCACCAGGTACTCATTCAGTTCAAATACGGTCAGGCAGATTGGAGACTCTGATGCGAGCAATCTACCTGAACAAGTAACCTGTCCAGATGTTTTCTGAGCATCTGGACATCAGAGCATGCAGTACTGTATGACTATGAAGTGGGTGAATAACTATTCCTAAGTTTACCTAAGAAAATGTTCCACTTTATTTATACAACTTATTACTTTTTTCCCACACATATTTTCATCTGTGTTGTTGCAGCATTTAGCGCTCTCACTACCAAAAAAATGGACTTTCACTGAATGATCCATCCACATGCAGCAACCACTGAACTTCCCATGGCCTACCACTGTGAGGCAGGCTGTTAATCTCCATCCAACCTGACTTTGTGAAATTCCTTTTATTGGCCTTATGGTGGAGACACTGAGCCATTTTACATGAGTTGGTATGACAGTGCTAGAATTTTCCAAGGGGTCACAAATTCACCCTTTGGCGATAAATACCATGCAAACAGGATGTCAATAACATTACGTATCTCTTTATTTTCTATTAAAATATGATGCAAGTTTTCACCATAGTATGTGTACAGTGCTTGTTAGACAGAGTGCATAACCAGAAAACACTCTAATCTCTGTGTGAAAGTCATTTATAATGTATAAGAGCAGCTTTAAAAGTGGGGAGACTCTAGAAAGGGAAAATCAGGACATGAGTGGAGCTCCAGAAATGAGACAAAAGGCGAGGAGAGGACTAGAGAGGAAAGGGAACAAGGTCATAACATAGTTACTAGAGAAATTGATGATGCTGACAAGGTTTTGCAGCCCTCCTGATGTCCTCCGTCAGGCACTGCAGAGGAGAAAGACGAATCAGCGCTCTCTGGTCCACCCTCATCCCTCCCACTCTCTTTCTCCTCTCTGTATCGCTCCCACCTCGTCTCAGACGTGTGATGCTCTGCAGTGCTACACATTGAAGCTGTTTATCTCTCCCAGCCGGACAAGAGCACGCAGGCAGGAGCTGCTGCATCATCCAGCCCTGACAGAAGGTAAGATTCCTCACAGATGTTCAGCTGCAGCTCGGGGGAAATAGATATGAGCACTATAAAGTCATATCAGGGAGACAAGGAATGTGCTAGAACATGGAGGTACCCAGGGCATGATAACAGAAAATATCTACGTGCAGAGATGTGTAAACATCAGTCTATAACTTAACATTCAAAATTCATCATGTAATATTAGACTTTGGATACTGATACATGCAAAACTGTGACAAAGGCATTGGTAAAATGTGAGGAATAGCATAACAAACAGGAAAAAGAAAACATCGTTCACTCTGAATCATGTCCAGTCATTGGGTTGGGCCACAGGTGGCTTGGATCAAGTTCTGGAGGCAACTAGAGGACATTTACAGCCGTTTAGATCAGAGCATCTCAACCTTGTTGTGACCCAAAAGTCATGTTTGCTGTACCAACAGATTTTGTATTTCTTAATTAGTTTCCCTTGGTATCTTTTTGTTGTTTTTTGTTTCCGTATATGAGATTACAATATCATGACCTCACCCAGAATGACCTCACAACCGCCCGGAGAGCGCAGCCTGCTGGTTGAGAAGCTCTGACTTAAATGGATCATAACTCAATTTGGTGTGTCACTGCAAAACAAGTGCGTGTTTACGTACGTTTATTTGCGCTCTTAGTAATTTGCTTTTCTCTTTTGTTTTTCCAAAGATGGATGGGTGCTATTCCATCATGCTCAACTCTCTGTTTGTCTTTGGAGTGCTGGGAGGTGAGAATACTAAATATTTCTTCTCTGGTATCTGGATATTCTGTAAAAAAAGGCTTATAATAAGGTTTTATATATATATATATATATATATATATATATATATATATGCTCTCATCCTCTCTGCGTTTCTTTCTCTTCTGTGTTTTGCTCCAGTGTTGCTGATCCCAGCGAAGTGCAATCGGATAACGGTGTGCATTGAAGATGACAACGAACTGAGAGTGGACTGTCTGATCGAGCCCAAGCTCAACAAGATCAACAGCTATGAGTTCTCTTGGTCCAATGGGACCAGAGAGTCCCTCATCAACACTAACGTGTCTGGTTCAGCAGCAGATGCCCAGTTCAAAGACAAAAGTTACGTGGAGGAGCTGGAGTCTCGCGGCTACAGGATGACCCTGAAAGACTTCACAGACAAACTCCCACACAACACCACCTACATGTGCAAAATATCTACGGACCCCATCAGCATCAATGTGGAGAAAGGTAGGTGGATTGACTGTGTGTATGTGAATCTGAGGGAGTGAGAATAAGTGAGTTGGAGACACATTCGAGAGGATTTTTTTCAACTGTTTGCATCCCACTTTTCTCCCTCTGCAGAACAACTGACCCCGTGTTCAGCCGTGAGCATGTTCCTGAAGAGCTCCTGCTCCTGGATCGTTTGTCTGCTGCTCTTCTTCTATCAAACACACAGCTAAAAAAAACATGCAAGCTTTGTGCTGGCACACCCACATGTAATCACGCCTGTATGCATCTGTCCACATCAATAACCACAACCCACATGCTGATAAGATGTTGTCAATAGCTTGCAACTATGTCTCTCTTTCTCTTGTTTCCCTCCCAAGAGCACGGAAATAGCATTAAAATGTTTCCATAACCCTCTTTGACCAGAAAGAATGAAGATGACTCAACAGAAACGTTTAGGGCTTTTTGCTGCAGAGGCACAGACAGCTATATGTGTACACTGAGTAGCTTGTCATGTAAATATTACTTTGCATTTGTTTTCAATAAAGGGACGCTATTTAAAGTGAGACATTGGTTTGTTGTGAATTCAGTGTTCACTTCACTTAATAGTGGGACAGAACTGGTACACAGAAGGAAATAATTAGGTCCGACAGGAGATTTCACTGCTTTTTAAAGCTGATTCCTGCAAACGTGCTCCATCATGTTGGAGAAAAGTGTTTCTAATGTTAATGATGACAGCATCATTAGAATTACAACTAGGGCTGTCCATTAATTAAAATATTTAATCGCGATTAATCGCACATCTCACATTTTGTATCTGTTCAAAATGTCATTTACAATATGTCTTCAGAGACATTACTGACATTTTAAGGAGAGGAGCTCCCAGAGAAAGTTATGCTTGGATATATGTGTTTCCGTGAGGCCATATAGCAGCAGTATGTAACGGACAGCGGCGATGTGGGAAATGCGGGGAAGATCATGAGATTAAAGAGTGTAATGGACATGTTAAATGTTGCAACTGTGGGGGAAATCATGTGGCGGCATTTCGAAGATGCCCCTATCATGTCAAGGCTGAGCTAGTACAGAAGGTAAGGAATGAGAATAAGGTGTCATATGTGTGGCGGAAATTGACCGAATAAGGGAGACCAACAAATCTTTGTATATTTATTTAGCTTTTGCGCAAAAGGACCGAAACCTCTAAAGTGACAGTCAGCGACTGCCGAGGATTCGATGCCGAGTGCATCCTCACCAGGGTTTTTATATGCATAAGAACAAAGAGTCAATAGTTACATTCAGTGCACTTGAACAAAGAGTCAATGGTCCCAAATGAAGGCACACTCTTATCAGGGAAGTTCCCTAAATGAAGGCACACTCTTGTCTCAGACATGAAAGAGAAGAGTTATTGTGCAGGCTAGGCTATATTTCATCCTTACATCATTTCAGGCATTGTATGAAAAAGGACAGTTCATTAATATCAAGGGTTCGAGTATATTTCAGCGGAGCCAGTCATGCTTTCTACAAAACAGTATAACACTAAATGATAATTTTTCCCTCTACAATATGCAGAAGCACTGAAAAGAATTGAGGGATGTAACAAGAATAATCACACAGCAGGGCTTATGAGGCAGCAGCCCATGCACTTGACAGTACCGTATGACTCAATCCTGGTTAAAAAGAAGCCATTTCATGCCTTTGTATCTGAGGCAATGTGGAGAATTAAGTTAGTGGCAAAAAAATAAGTCAGATGTCGCAGGGGAGGTAGTTGCAGTGGCAGATAAATTTATTGGCATTAAATTTCTCCCTGAAACATTATATAAGTATATGCAAGCAGGAGTAGCTGGGAGTCATCAAGAAGCCAGCAGCCAGGACAAGGATGAATCAGATGAGCAGTTCCAAGTTACTGATGAAGATGAAATGGATAGCTAAATTCCTAATTATGTTTTATGTCCTGCTGTGGAATGCTAGGAGTCTAGCCAATGGTCAGGAATTAAAGAGATTTGTGGGAGCATTTACTGAGAAACCAGATCTAATATGTGTACAGGAGGCTTGGCTTAAACCACAATTAGATTTTGTAATTCCAGGATATGAATGCTTAAGGGCAGACAGAGCAAATAGAACTGGGGGAGGGTGTGCCACATTTCTTAAGAGAGGATTGCAATATAAACTGGGAAAAAAAAGTTTCGGAAACGAGGATGTAGATAGATGGAATAGTTCACTCTGTGAAATGCTAACAGTAGCTGCAGGCAAGTTCATACCAAAAGCACATGATCCAAAAGAACGTCCTATCGTTCCATGGTGGAATGATGCATGCAATAATGATGTACGTGATCGAAACAAAGCATACAGGCGACTGAGAAACAGCCCTCTGGAGAGACATGCAATTGAGTATAAAAAACTCAGGGCAAGGGCCAAGAGGATTATAAAGGAAGCAAGGAGGGAAAGCTGAGGCAAATTTTGCAGTACGTTAGGGCCACAAACGGAGGTTAGGAAGTTGTGGGCTTTGGTGCGTCGAATGGCAGGGGTATAATATATGATATAATAATATAATAATATAAATAATATAAATTCAGAAAGTAAAAAGAAAAGGGAGGAAAAGATGAAAAATTAAAAGTTAAGAGTAAGAGTTTAATACAGCAAGGAATAGCTAAACTATGGCAAAAGGAATGGATGGAGGAAACAAAGGCAGGTTTTACTTCTCAATACAGCCAAAACAGAGGTACACATTATTTACAAAGATGGGCAGAAGGGATAGCACAGCAATAACCAGGTTGAGGCTGGGTCACTGCAGACTAAATCATGGGCTGGCACTGGTTGGTAAGCACCCAGATGGAAAGTACATCTAAGGAGAGGCAGAGACTGTGAGTCATGTTCTGATGGACTGTACCAGATATCCTGCAGAAAACTGGCGTCACAGATCACTCATTAAAATCAATACTCAGCATGGAGAACAGCGAAACAACAAAGGCTGTAATCGACTATCTTCGTTGCACAGGACTCTACATGAGGATTTAATCCAACCGATGGCGATCTACAAATGACCTGTGGAGGGCAACAATACGCCTCTGGTGCGTCTAGTCTGCCGCAAATTCCAAAAGAAGAAGAAGAAGAGCTTCTCTCACATGGTATTTGACCCATGGATGTAGATTTGATCAATTTTACTGAATTGGCGTTCTTTATTTTTTTTAGAATATTTTTTTTTCCAATTTTTTAGTTAACTAAATATACAAAACATACAAAACACAAACTCACACAAACATGGCTCCAAATTCTCTCCCTATCCCACCCACATACAAACTGAAAAAGAACCATACTCAAAAGGAGTAGGCTAGTTAACAATCAATTTAATTAAAAAGGATATAAAAAAAATGAAATACACAAATAAAGAAATCATCAACGAGATGTCAGTGTTCTGACTTATTCAGATGACTAATGATGTATCAAGTCCGAAAATGTTGTTATATCAAATCCGATATAGGTGTTTGTAAGGAGTCCATATAAGTTAAATAGGGTTGCCAAATCTTCAGAAAGGTGTCATTTCTCAGGGTATATGTGATATTTTCAAGTGGAATGCAGCTGTTCATTTCCAGAAGCCATCTAGATATGAGGAGATGGGAATCAGACTCCCATGTAATTGCTATACACTTCCTGGCGATGCACAGAGCTATTTCTAAAAACTTTTTTTTAAGTTTCTTAAAGGTGTATTAATGACTGTGAAATTCCCTAATAAGCAAAATTGAGGATCCAATGGGAAGGTCTTGTCATAATGTCAGAGGAGTCCTGCCAAAAGATGTTAAGTTTTGTACATGACCAGGTGCAATGCAAAAACGAGCCCTCCTCTGAATTGGCGTTCTTGACCCTCGGTGCTCTCCGTCGTTTCCGACAACACAAGCAAAGATGGCCGCTTCAACTGGCAGCAGTAAAGGATCAGAGCTTTCCAAAGCTGAGTATTTAAAACGTTATTTATCCGCTGGCGAAGACGCCAAGAAGTCAAAGGGGAAGCTTAAAAAGAAACGTCGTAAGGTTCCTGAGAAAGGGTGAGTCGGCGGGAACGTTTTAATCCAGCTGTTGTCGGGCAGGTAGTGTGTGTGTGTGTCTGTGTGTTAGCTGTGAAGCTACCTGAGGTCGCTGTTGCTTAGCACCGCGTTGCCGTAAAGTTCTTGTTATTGAATGACAAGTGTCGTCTATGTACTTTACTTACCTTTACTTCTCTTATCAAAGACTTAAGATAGTAGACGATGACATAGACTGGAAACAGATGGCCGTAGAGGAAAAGGAGGATGAAGAGGACGAAGAGGAAGCTCCAGTGGTAAGAGTTTAATGTTAGCTAACGTTGGCTAGCCTGTTTCAAGGCCTAAAGAAGGAGGCTGGGACACGCGTCATCAACGTCTCATAGCTGTGGGGTACCACACATGCGCAGTAGAATATAGTCTGCACTCGCCGAAATTGAGCCAATCAAAACGCACGGCCGCAGCTTCGGTGACACTACGCATGCGTTATATGTCTTTACCAAGACCAGTGACCCAACCTTCTCCTATAGGCCTTGGCCTGTGTCCATTCATTCACATTAAGTTAGTAGCATCTTCATGTCACTTTAGCTGTACACCTAATGAAACATGCCGTGTACTCTCAGTGTAAACATGTATTTCTGTCATTTTCTTCGGGGAATTACGGGTTTATAATATGGTGTGTGATAAAAAATCCAAATAAAAGCAGTGCTTTGGTTAGTTTGGCTAAATGTAGAAAAATTCAAGATCATTTCAGTAATGCATCACTTTGGTAAAAGACAAGTAACATTAACGTATCTGGACATAGAAGTGGGCGATGTGAATAAAAAAACCCTATCATGACATATGTACTTACTGTGTAAATTGTTAATATAAATTGCGATCAAGACTGAAAACAACCATTGTTTTCTCTATAAATCAATTCGTCAAAAATAAAATGAGAAAATTGCTTATTTAGTCCGACCAACAGTCCAAAACACAAAGATATTTAATTCTGGAAAATCAAAATATGTTATCACATTGATGCAAAAATCATACAAGTATTGCCAGAGGCAGTCCTGCTCATTGATTTGCAACACTGGCTATAATGATCTAAAACAAGCAGAGGTGTGAAAGAGATAGCTAGAAGACATGACAAAATCTATGGTAGTTATCAAATGTTTTTTCATGTTGCCGAACCCTCCTCTTGAAACTTAATTTCTTGTGTTTGTTTACTGAGATTGCTGAGGTGATTGATGATCGACCAGACGAAGTGAAACAGCTGGAAGCTTTCAGAACCAGCAATAGATGGAAAGTGATCGGAGGTAATTGGTATTTGTGAACGCAGCAAAGAGAATCTTTGTCTGTACGCTGCACAAGCTTATTTACTTTGAGTCTCCTTTCCCAATAGCTGACGAAAATGAAGACGAAGAAGAAGAAGGGGAAGGAGGAGAGCATCAACATCCAGAGTCTGTGGCATCAAGCAGGAGTCGCCATGACTCTCCAGACACATCCCCCCCAAGAAGAGGACGTCATGACTCCCCAGACATATTCCCTCCCGGAAGAGGTCGCCATGACTCCCCAGACATATCCCCTCCTCGAAGAGGTCGCCATGACTCTCCAGACTTGTCACCTTCTAGGCAACGGTCAGGGAAATCGGGGAAGGCACAAAGTAGAGGTGAGAAAGGTGATGAGAACACAACAACCAGAAGACCCTCCAATATTTCTATACAGTATATTACCATATATGTTGAAGGAAATATATGGGAAAGATACCTGTAGTGTTGTGTAGAGTGTTCCAGGGATGACATATTTTTGTAGGCCAACCAGGAAGTTAGCATCGCCCTGGTTCCCTCGGCAAAAAGCCAATGGGATTTTTCCATTAGGTTTTGGATTATTGCAGAACATAAGCTCTGTGGCAAACACACATTCATGATACTTATAAGTTTTCTTCATCAAGATAATCTTCACAAATGAACACCACTTTTATGATTTTTGAAGTATAAATGCAATCGCCAGAAGTAAAAAGCTAACGTTAGACTATAAACGAACTACACCACAGTTGCATGAGCGCAAGTATACACAACGAGGCTGTAAAGGTGGGCAAGTCAGTGTGATGACGTTTAGTAGTCTCATTTAGCCACTTATTAGTAATCGGCTTTTTTAAGACACATTAAGGCTTCCAAAAAAAAACTTATTTTATATCGTAGAACAAAATGTTAAAATGTCTTAAGCTGGTGTTAACCACAGACCTTATTTCAGGCATTTAACTAAAAACCCATAAAAAAAACCTATTGAATTCCAAACGAGGGAACTGGAAGTGCTAAAGTGCTAACTAATTTCCGTGTTTTTGGACTCATGAAGCACTCCATTAAGTTGTCTATTTGATGTCCATCACATTTGATTGCTTGATATTGGAAGGTCTAAATGAAACATCTTTAATTTATTATCTTATAATATTGTATATCATGATTCATAGTGTAAAAAATGTAATGATAAAGTTACAGTGAAATGTGATAAATGAAAATATCATCCATATACTGGCCAGTGTTTTTACTGTCATCCACTCAAAGTCCCTACTGGCCTAACAACTTCTTTCACATGAGAAAAGTACTTTTGGTTTAAATGTTTACTTACATGAATACTTCACTGAACAATTTATTATTTATTTGTCAGATTCATCCCCCATCAGAAGAAAGCCCGCCTCATCGTCATCAAGTAAAAAACGTTCACCTGATCCTCATCGGTCACCACTGGCAAAGAGGGCTCCGAACAGGCACGATTCAGATTCCAACCAGTCACCTCCACGAAAAAAGCCACTAAAGGGAGAAGCTTCAGACTCTGACCAATCTCCTCCAAGGAGGCACTCAAAAACAAGACGAGGCTCTGATTCTGACCAGTCGCCACCCAGGAGGCGGCCGCGGAGTGGAAGGGTCTCAGATGAAGATCTGTCACCACCTCGTAGGCCTGGCCAGTCACAGGTGAGCAAAGAGAAGTTCAAAGAGTGATATGAAATCGTATTTGTCTGACATTGCTGCGTGTATGCAATGGCCAATTGATCAGGCCCGTGCTGTTCTTCCTGTTTTGTTCTCAGGATCCAAGGATGCTGTCTGGTGGGACGGCAGGTCTGGTTTCTGTAGATGTTTTAAGGAAGGAGCAGGAGGAGAACCGACGCAGAGAAAGAAGGAACAAGCCACTGGAAGGTTGGCTCAGCTTTTCTTTTTTAAGATGCTTTTCCTTTGTTTTTGCTATGATCCATGCATATTCCAAATGTCTTTGGTCATAGTTGATTAGTTCTTGTACAGTTCAATGATGCAGTCCTCATTCAGATAACATTTTATACCTATTTTCCTGCTATTACTAGATGAATCCCGCAATGCGGAGACGGTGTTCCGAGACAAAAGTGGTAAAAGAAGGGATTTGGATACGGAAAGAGAAGAAAAGAAGAGGAAAGCTGGAGAAAAAGCAGCAAAAGATGAGAAATACGCTCAGTGGGGGAAAGGGTAAGTAGGCATTACATTTTCACACATTAGAGAAGGCTACAGAGTGTGATTGGGACCACATAAAGACTTGAAATATGTTGTCTGCTGACTTGTTTCCATTATGCGTGGGTGCGTGCGCTGCCTGCAGCCAGCACGCAGCGGAGAAATGTTGGTGTGCGTGGCCTGGGGGTATGTGTGTGCGCTGCCCACCGTCAGTGACGGCTACTCCGTCACATTGTTGTACCATAGTTCTGCCCCTCTCAACTGCGACCAAAAAGTTAAACAAAGTCAATGTAATACATAGTGCTTGATAATATTTGTGTGATAGTAAAAAAAAAAAGAACTTTATCATTCACTTGAAAATTTGTATCTTTGATGGATGATGAGGGTTTCTTAATCTCATAAATTCATGGGATCTATGTTATAATAACACATAGAAATGTGTGTGTGTGTGTGTGTGTGTGTGTGTGTGTGTGTGTGTGTGTGTGTGTGTGTGTGTGTGTGTGTGTGTGTGTGTGTGTGTGTGTGTGTGCGTGTGCCTACATTCAGCATTTTTGTGTCTACGTACATGCATATATATCGATGCACAAGCATGTGTTTTTGTTACTGAACTAATTTTTTTAAATAAATTGTACAATAGTTGTACACTTGAATGTCTGCTTGCAATAATTTTTCCTAGACTTCTGCTTTCAGAGCTAGTTATTAATTAAGTTATTACTAAAACCAATAATAATCGAATGCAGAGGCAATTATGTAATGTGATAAAGAGTAGATATATTTATATAGTCTTACAGTTACAACCGGCCCTTTTGAGGGCAACCATAATGCTGATGTGGCCCAGGATGAAATTGAGTTTGACACCCCTGATTTAAACCCAACGTGTGTTTATAGGTTGGCCCAGAGCCAGATGCACCAGCAGAAACTTGAGGATGCAGTGCATGAAGCCCAGAAGCCGCTAGCACGTCACTGTGACGACGAGGATCTTGACCGCATGCTGAGAGAGCAGGAAAGGGAGGGAGACCCGATGGCTGCGATGCTCAGACGGAAAAAGGACCGCAATCTGAAGACACAAGGTAACACATGTTGACCTTGTTTCCCTGAGTTGATTGATGCAAAATGGTTGTTACCACTTATATTAAACTGAATGTCATCTTCTTTTTGTTTTGCAGACAAACCTCGATATAAAGGCCCACCACCACCTCCAAACCGCTTCAATCTTCTACCAGGTTATCGCTGGGATGGATGTGACAGGTACTGTGTGTGTGTGTGTGTGTGTGTGTGTGTGTGTGTGTGTGTGTGTGTGTGTGTGTGTGTGTGTGTGTGTGTGTGTGTGTGTGTGTGTGTGTGTGTGTGTGTGTGTGTGTGTGTGTGTGTGTGTGTGTGTGTGTGTGTGTGTGTGTGTGTAAG
>CAKAOH010027857.1:0-46664 GCA_916701665.1 Sebastiscus tertius | reverse complement strand
ATTGCTTTTACCTCCCTCTCACAGGACACGCAGCAAAGTCCCTTGCGTCAGTGTCCTCCTCTTTCTTGTCCTCCTCTCCTTCTACGTCTTCATCGTTGTCCCCTGGCCGAGCAAAGATGAGTGTTTCTGGACCCGGCAGTAGTAAATCCATCCTGGCACCTGCTCCTTCCCCCTCCTCCTCGTCCTCTTCGTCCTCTTCGTCCTCTGCCACAGCCTCCTCATCTCCTTCTGTCTCCCCCGCCCCACCCAAGATCCACCGGGCCCGCAAGACCATGAACAGGCCTCCACCAGGGCAGGTGAGCCTATAGAGCAAGTGGTTAGCATTTCCATTTGGCACGAGTAAAATGAGATGTGTACCTCTGTCTTGATTTTGTACCAGCATTAAGGTATCTGGCATTGCATTGGCCCTTTTTATTTTTGACTAAGACTCTTGAAATGTTGTGAAATGTTACAGTGTGACGAAATCATCCAGCCACTGACAAAATGCCTACTGTATAGCAGTGGCTCACTTCTTTGTTGCCACCTTTTCATGACCAGTTGAGTCACTGACTATTTTCGTTTCACAGATGAGCCACATTGAAGCACCTATGACACCTTTAGGATCCTCTGAGTCTGAAACAGGTTAGTGGCTGTAGCGTACTCACACTAACTAATGCCTGGGCCACACTGGATGCGTGAGACACGCACATGCATCGCGGAACCTTTTGCTTTTTATTTCAGCGCCCATGTTAACAGGTTAGCTGCGTGAGCAGCACGGCTCAGGCTCGGCTGCATGTCGGCCGCGTCTATTCTAGAGATTAGAGGTCTTGCCTATTTATTTTCGCGTGCGATTCACAGCATAGATGGACAGTGTAAATTACCTTTTGAACATATATTGACATCATACCAGCAACATTACTTCAATGTTTCAATGTCTATATCTGTCACAGACATGAAAAAAAGTTAATATTTATTTTTAACTCTTTTTTCTGTTGAAAGAAGTCCTTCATTTGTTAACACAAGGCTTTTATTCTGAAATATTTGCAGGATATTGTGGAAAATGCAGTGACTTGCACGGCTCCATAAATTAATACTGTCTTTTAATTGTGAATTATTATTATTATTATTATTATTTACAAAATCACACGCTTCTTAACTTTCTTTCTGTCTAAAATAAATATAAATTACATTTATAATAAAATAAAATGTCCGTTATGAAAGGTAAACTCTATGTAGAAAGAAAGGGGTGAAGTAGCAGCACAGCAGCAGCAACGCTGTCTATGTGGACACCCCATTGTGTGAGAGATGCAGCAGTTCAGCCATCACACGCTGCTCTTGCAGGCAGTGTGGCTGGGGCATAATGTTTGCCTGTGTAAAATAATCAAATTGCTATGAATAAAATTGAGTTAGAGTGCCTTGTATACGATAAGACTCACTCTGTCGTGGTTGTCATGTTTCCAACAGTTGCAAAGAGGAGAAAACTGGGTCATTTATCTGATGTCTCACCTGAGAAGTCAGAGAACGTTCCAGAACATGCTCAAACTGTGGTAAGGTTATGTCTTTGCAGGTACATGATTTACATTCGCTAATCTAAATACATGCAATTAGATTGATGTTAATATTCTTATTTCTTTCAAAAATCAGGAAGAAAAGTTATTCCATAAGAAGGTGGAGTCTGTTACCAAGACTGCACCAGAGAAGAGCAACAACAGCGTGGGGAAGTTGGAGGAGGAAGTATCCGGAAAAATTCAGATTTCCAGTCCGACCAAGCGAGATTCAGAAAAGGTTTGAGGCTTAGATTTACTTATTGTCCATTAAAAGTGATCACTCACTGTCAACAAATGCATATATTATTGAGCATAATGCTATAGCGTGTCAATGGGCTGCATGTTTTTTTTTTAACAAGCAACATTATTGTCAAACTTGTGTTCATTTTGTTTCTTCTGTAGTTTGAAGATGGTGGGGCAGAAGCAAAGCAGCACACTAAAGACAAAGAGGGGTCAGTGAACATGTCAGATCATGTGAGTGATTTTATCTATTTTACTAGCTTGATAATTATTCTCTTATCTAGTTATAGCTACGCTAATCTCTTATTTTGTCCTCGGGACATTTTTAGATCAAAGCAACAGTCAAAACATTGTAGTTGGGTCATATTTACATACTTGGTGGGTGAAGATTGTGCTGATATCCCGCTAGGTTTATGACTAGAACAACTTGATACACAGTGCTGAGCTGCATCTCAAATTAATCTTCAACTTCCCAGCTTTCAGCTGATATACACCACTTTTATGGGACATCTAGTGTTGACCTGCTATGTCCCCCTAAAGACCCCCTGTACCCCCTAAAAAAGGACAAAAACTGGTCTATTGTGGGTCTCAGAGGGTTAAGGCCTGACAAACAAGTTACCTGCATTTCCTTCCTCATAAAATATTTGCAAAGCCAACTGTAGAATAGCAGGAAAACAGTGTCAGGAATGTGTATTATGTAGTGTGTGCGCATCCATATGTTCCCACATTCGTACCCGTTCATAGAAAAATATTGCGCTGTATTGCTACTAGTGGTCAACAACTCCACATCCCCTCTTTGTTTGGTGTTATAAAATCATCAGTTACCTCTTTTTTCTACCCTTCACTTTTTATAGACAGAATTTCTCCCTTTCAGAGTTCAGAGTGTGAAACAAAGAGAGCCGTCCAGAGTAGAAACGAGAGTGAGGAGCCTTCGTGGCCGCCGTCAGACCAGGACAAAGAGAGAAACACAGCGGATGTGGTAGAGACATTGGGAGGTGAGTGATGTTACCTACCTTTCTAAAAACAACCATGACAATCAACAACATTAGTTAGAATATATATTTTTTTTAAAACAGAAAAATCTTTTTAATGTCAAGATGAAAACAGATCTCTACAAATATATCTAAATTAAATATAATGTAAAATACATTGTGCAAGCGTTCACCCCATTTACAATGACCTATCTAAATCGGCACTGGTGCAGCCAGTTGAGGTCCCATAACAAGCTGAATGAAGATCACCTGTGTCTAATCAAGGTGTGACCAGTGACTTAAGCCTTAAATCCTCCTCTGTCTGGAGGATACCATGAAGCCAAAGAAACACCCCAAACACATTCGTGATAAGATTATTAAAAAGTACCAGTCAGGGAAAGGATACAAGAAAATTTCCAGGGCGCTGAAAATCCCTCGGAGTACAATCAGGACAATCGTCAAAAAATGGAAAGAATATGGTAAATCTGCCAAGAGCAGCCTGTCGTCAAAAACTTTAGTGTCTTATGCAAAAAAAAAAAGGCACTCATGAGGGAAACCACCACGAGAATTTAGAATTTGTGGAAGGATTGTTGACTTGTTGTTCACTCACGGTCTCTGTGCAACCCGACAGACCTTGAGCAGTTTTGCAAGGAAGAATGTGGACAAAATGTGTCCAGATGTGCAAAGCTGATACAGACCCATCCACAAACACTCAAGGCTTTATTTGCTGCCAAAGATACCTCTTGAGTGGGGGGGTGAATACTCATGCAAATATGTTTTGGGGAGAAATTTATCTCCTTTTATTTTAATATATTTTTTCTGTTGATAAATACTTTTGATTCAGTGTTAAACATTAAAGGGTATAAGAGGAGTGAATTTCTTTTTATTGGTATTGTATCTTAAGCATGTGTACCTCATTAAACTGCATTGTTTTCTAATGCTTATCTCTCACGGCCGGTGCTTATACGTACGTTGTCATTTGGTTTGTCTTCAGCAGAAAGGCCCACTGAGTACACCGAGGTTCCCTTGGGTGCTCTGGACATCGCTGCTGCCGACAGTCTGACACTTTCTCCTCATCACGGTAGGTTTATGATACATATGTGTCACTGTAATATGAATTTGTTAAAAGTCTGAAGGTTAACTGTCCTTTCCTTATCCTTTTCTCCATAATCATGGTAGTATGAAACAAGCAACATGTTTTGGACAATTAAAAGATTTTTTCTTTTACTTAAAAACAGTAATGACTGCTGCCAGGACATCGCTGGACAGTTGACTTAGTGTGATGTACATCTGGAATGATTTGTCAATCGTCAGGAAATTAATCTGCAACTTTTTTGATTAATCGTTAATTGATTATTTGTTTAATTGTTTCAGTCATTTAAAAAAAATAAAAAATTCTCTGATTTCAGCCTCTTAGATGCAGATTTTCTTTGATTTATGATAGTAAACTCTATTTGCAGCTATAGTTTAGTCCATCCAGATCCCTCTACATGGGGATTTATAAGGATCCAGATAATAACAAATTGCATTGTTAATATATTAACTTGTATAACAAAATCTTCGGTATACCATTACTTTCGATATTGATTGCTCTGACAATTTTCTAAATTAATCAATAATTGTTTGGTCTAGAAATTGTCATTGTCAATTTTTGTTATGTCCGACTAACCGTCCAAAACCAATGGTATTTGATTTTTCTATAATTTTAAACAAAGAAAAGCAGCAAAACCAGAGGATGTTTGGCGTTTTTGCATAAAAAAAAATTACTTAAACGGTTGATTGATTATCAAAACAAGTTGCGGGTTAATTTTCTGTCAAACAATGAATCGACTAATCATTTCAGCTATAATATAATAATACACTTTCAGGGTTGGTGGCCATACTTTAATGTTGAATGGACAGTTGCCGTAAGACCATAAATGAACAAATGAAACGAACAATTCTGATCAACTGTTTCTCTCCCCGTTACAGAAGGAAGCGATGCAGGAGACACAGAGCGGCTGGAGGAGCTTCCTCTCTGCAGCTGCAGGATGGAGGCTCCTAGAGTCGACAGCACCAGCCACCGCGTCAGCAGACAGTGTATGGCCACCGAGAGCGTCAACGGAGAGGTTGGTCTCTTTAGATGTTGATAGCAGGACAGTGTTTCTGCTGGTTCTTTGGTAGTTCATAAAGCTCACAAATAACTTTCAGCTACATCTCTAACTGTGTGGTCTTGTCTCTCCTGCTCTGCTCGTCAGCTGAGGGCTTGTACCGATCGGACTATAAAAGGGGAGACCATGCGGCCGTCCAGTCGGGTGTCCCTCATGGTGCTTTGTGACGTCCATCGCTCACACATGGTCAAACACCACTGCTGTCCTGGCTGTGGATACTTCTGCATAGCGGTAAAGGGATCAAGCCATCTACCTCCTTTTCTCCTTTCTCATCCTTGATATCCTACCTTCGTCTTCTCTTTCTCCTCCTCTATATCCTACCTTCTTCTCCTCTTTCTCCTCCTTGATATCCTACTTTCTTCTCTTTCAGGGCACATTTCTTGAGTGCTGCCCAGACCAGCGCATCGCTCACCGTTTCCACCGGGGTTGTGTGACGGTACTTGGCGGCGGGCGCAGCAGATCAAACGGCGGTGGTATGCTTTTCTGTCCCCACTGCGGCGAAGATGCGTCCGAGGCCCAGGAGGTCACCATCCCCTCCTTCAGTTCGGCCACAGCCTCGGCGACCACAGTTGTCACCATGTCGGCCTCCTCCACCACCACCCCGTCTCTGCCGCCGTCCGCCCCCACGGCACCCTCCCTCACAGCCTCAACCGGAGGGATGAAGGACGGGAAGATGCCTGAAAGACCCGTCAGGTAAGATTGGATGACATATGTGAGAGAAATATTGGCTCCATTAAACTATAGAAAATGTTATGTTCTTACCTGTGCTTTTCGTCACTGCCTCTTCCAGTGCACGCATGCATAGTCATGGCTTGGTGACGCCGGCAGTGGAGCAGCAGCCCCCGCAGCCGGTAGCCTCTGCAGCAACTGCGGCCACCATCCCCCCAGCAGAAGAGGGAGTGGACAGCGTGGGGCCATCTCTCTGTATGCCAAATGGGAAACCCATAAGTCCCAGTGCACTTCCACCTGGGCCCAGCAGGGCGGCGCTGCAGAAGGCCATTCTCACACAGGATACGGAGAGGTTGGTGTTTAGATTTGACTATTTTCAGTCACAGTAGATTAAAAGACTGAATGGTGGAATAGATACAGTAATTAAGAGACATAAGAGCATTTTCTGAATCATGTTCTTTTGGGTGTTTTATGTTTAAACACTTAGTTTACAAATGAGATTTTAATGCAAAGTCTCCTTAATGTATATGCAAAGTGTAAGTGTATGAAGTAATTTTTGTGTTGCACTAGAAGCACAGATGTTTTTGTGCTAGCAGTTCAGAAACTCACCATATTTGAACACATGTAATCTGCAGCAGTAGACAATTTACTTTAATAAAATCAGTATCTGTTCATAAAATCCCAATTTGAGCTTCTCCACTATCTGCTGTTAGAGCAGTTTGTTGCAAACACACAATTCATCCACAGCCACATTAAAATTGCATGTTGCAGTGAAATTATTTCCTGTTTTGTTTGCTTTAACTCTTCCAAGAGAAATAACATACAGTAGCGTTCAGTGGACAGTAAGATATCAGACAAGTTTAGACCAATTTGATATTTTTGATTTGCCAGGAGGAAGAAACTGAGGTTCCACCCCCGCCAGCTTTACCCTGCTGCCAAGCAAGGAGAGGTGCAGAGAGTCCTGCTCATGCTGAGTGAGTAGGCTTGCACTTTTCATTCATGACTGAGTGCTATCATTACAAAAAAGCACTTCATGATAGATTTTATTTTACATTTTTTATGAGAAGTATTGACCATTTGTGCATTTCCTCTTGGCTGCGATTCACAAGATGAGATCATAATAAAATTGTGCAATATTTATTGTATTAAAACTGTTTGTGTTTGTGTCACAGTGGAGGGCATAGATCCAACATACCAGCCTGAATCTCAGAGCAGGCGCTCTGCTCTACATGCTGCAGCTCAGAGAGGTCTGCTGGAAGTCTGCTACATCCTGGTACAGGTGAGAAATTGAGACAATTTTTTGTTTCTGTCTTGATGCCTTCTTTGCTGTGATTAGTTCTCATGCTGTAAAGTGCCTACAATAAAAAAAAAGCTGTTATTGTAGGTGAATTTTTAAAATGTGAACAAAGGTGTAAAAAGTGTGCAGCAAAAGATAAAATGGATCTATAGCACTTATATTTATTATTATTTAACCTTTTCCATTATGTTTGATTGTATATTGACAGGCCGGTGCTAAAGTGGATGCCCAGGACAAGGACATGAGGACCCCTCTGTTGGAAGCGATCATCAACAATCACATTGAGGTGGCTCACTACCTGATCCAGAACGGCGCCTCTGTCTATCATGTTGTAAGTGTCTGTTAGGGCCTAAAATAAAAACCTAAATGTGAAGTTTCAGGGGTTTGGTTGATATGGATTTCACTCTTTGTTCATGTCTTCAGGAGGAGGATGGATATACTGGGCTCCACCACGCAGCCAAGCTGGGAAACCTGGAAATTGTCAACATGCTTCTGGAAACGGGGCAGGTCGACGTAAACGCACAGGTAAAGAGACTTCTGTCTATAATTAATGTCAGTTTGTGCATCATATCTGTCTTACTGGAGGCTAATTCTGACTCTTGTTGTCGGTTTGTTTCAGGACAGCGGTGGCTGGACGCCGATCATCTGGTCTGCAGAGCACAAACACGTAGAGGTGATAAAAGTGCTGCTGAACAGAGGAGCTGATGTCACCATTAATGATAAGGTACGTTTCTACTACTGTAGCAAACACTGAGGTTTGTAGATTGTGTTACATGAAAATGTGTCTTTGCAAAATTTGTAGCGGCTCCTCTGAGTATGCTTTTATATTTGCTCACCAAAGCAAACCTGATAATCGGACTGAATTTTTTAACTTCTCCCTGCCGCCCCTCTCAGCTCTATTGTCTTGTAACAAGTGGTGACAAAGACAAAATGGCAAAATGGATGCAGTTGCATGAAAATGTTTCAGGTTATTACTTTAAACAGTCCCTCCCCTCCTCCCAGGAGCTGAACGTGTGTCTCCACTGGGCGGCGTATGCAGGGAATGTGGATATAGCAGAGCTGGTGTTGAACTCCGGCTGTTCCCTTGCCTCCGTTAACATGCACGGTGACACGCCGCTCCACATCGCCGCCAGAGAGGGTTTCTTGGGATGTGTCACGTGAGTCAATGTCGATCACAAGCCTTGTTTAATGTACGAATCACATGCATCCTTTTGCTTTACCTGAAGCCGTAGCTTATACCCACTACCGTGTACCAACAAATATACTTTTCTCTTTCCTCTGCAGGTTGTTCCTGTCCAGAGGTGCAGACATTGACATCATAAACAGAGAAGGAGACACGCCTCTCAGCCTCGCGCGGCCGGACACACCGGTGTGGGTGGCGCTCCAGATCAACAGGAAGCTGAGAAGGGGAATAACCAATCGCATGCTTCGGACTGAAAGAATCATCTGCAGGTAGTTGTTGTGTTATTTTAATGGAGACTTGTCTTCCAATGATAAACTTGTTCTTCTTAACCAGATATTTGTATTCCTCTTGTTTTTCCCTTTCCTTCCTGATTTAACTCCTTCCTTTTTTCCAGTGACATCGCGCAGGGCTATGAGAACGTACCGATTCCCTGCGTGAACGCAGTGGATGATGAGGGCTGTCCTTCAGACTACAAATATGTTTCAGAAAACTGTGAAACTTCAGCAATGAACATAGACCGCAATATAACACACTTACAGGTAAAATATTAATCAGGCTCTCGTTTTCACTTCATTATTCTCCTTCTGTTATTTTATCTGCAGTGAGAAATGCATCTCATGCCTTTTAATTGTCTGTACTTCAGCACTGTAGCTGCACTGATGACTGCTCATCTAGTAACTGCCTCTGTGGACAGCTCAGTATCCGCTGCTGGTACGACAAGGTAAATAGAAATGCTCATTTACGGCCACATCATCAAAGTAATCTGCTTGGAAAACTTGTACGATTTGAATCGAAAGCCTTGGATGACTAGCAAAAAAAGAGTTTTTCCGGTGGATCAATAAAGATCTGAATAATTTGCAATTATTAGCATAAATTCTAATTAGGTTTGGTTTGAAAGTCAGTGAGATCCATGAGGTCAATGACTAGGATTCATGAGTTATGCGAAGGAGTGAAACTAATCTCAACTTGTTGTATAATTTTTTTTCTAGGACCAACGGCTGCTCCAGGAATTCAACAAAATTGAGCCCCCACTTATATTTGAATGCAACATGGCGTGCTCCTGTTACCGAACATGCAAGAACAGGGTGGTACAAGCAGGCATCAAGTAAGACTTTTAAGTATAACTCATTTAACATAATATATCTCAAACACCTTTTTTTAAATAATGATTATAGCAACAGGTTTTACTTATGGGATTAACTACCTATTAAATTACCTTGTGAAGTTATTGGTTGGAAGGTAAAAGCTGTATATGTCGGGGTTTTGAGCCCTCATAATTTCCTTTTTCCCTTCAGAGTTCGTCTTCAGCTCTACAGGACAGAGAAGATGGGCTGGGGAGTTCGAGCTCTGCAGGATATTCCCCAGGGAAGCTTCATCTGCGAGTAAGAGAGGCACACAACAGGTAGCTTTTATCTATGAAAAGTGAGAGGTTAGACATTAAACTTCTTTCCCCCGTCCACACAGATATGTCGGGGAGCTCATCTCTGACGCAGAGGCAGATGTTAGAGAAGACGACTCCTACCTGTTTGACCTGGACAACAAGGTGAACCTTACCCTACCAGTTGTAAACATTCCAAATGTGTCCCAGTTTATTTCCTGTCGCAGTGTACGTGAATGACATAAGCTGACAGGAAGTAAACATGGACCCAAGCTGTTGCCTAGCAACGCAATTCTGTTGAAACGGTCTATACAGAAACAGCAAAAAAGAGATGACAGTGATGGAAAACATGAGAGAGAGCATTTTGCACATTTCCTGTATAACCAATAATAAATAACTATTAAAGTAAATAATTTGCCAGACCTTAACTGATGCAGTCGCTGAGCTAGACAAAAAACCTCCCAATGTTTTAGCTTACAGCTGACTTTCAGGTAACATTTTCTATTGTTGAAAAAACTAGCCTATGTTGGCATTTCTAAATGCACTGCATTAATAATTTTAACATCGATTACAATAAATCTGACTGTATTTGTAAAATGCTACATTTGGTCTTTAACTTAAAACATCAGATCTCAGGATCTGTTTATGATGCACAATCTGTCTGAATAGGGAAAGGTTTCTAACACAATGCATGTTTTTGTCTTTGTGTGTTTTTTGTAAAGGACGGGGAGGTGTATTGTATCGATGCCCGGTACTATGGCAACATCAGCCGCTTCATCAACCACCTGTGCGACCCAAACCTCATCCCAGTACGTGTGTTCATGCTGCACCAGGACCTGAGATTTCCCCGCATCGCCTTCTTCAGCTCCAGAGACATCCTCAGTGGACAAGAGTTGGGGTGAGACGTTTATGATGACCGGCTCAGAGCTTTAGTTCTCTCCTTCACAATTCCATATTCACCCTCTTTTCTTTCTTTAATGTTTCCAGTCTTTCTTACATTTATATTTCTCGTTCCTCTCATCAAGTGTGATCATTTGCATTTGTTTTGCATTCGTGTTGTTTCGGGGAGTGAGTTATTCTTACCGAGCATGTAAGCTTTTTATTTGTTAACAACATATCCGGCCTTTACTCTTGATTAAGAACTTTACAAATAATTTTGACTTGTCTGTTTCATTAGATTCGACTACGGAGACCGCTTTTGGGACATCAAGAGCAAGTATTTCACCTGCCAGTGCGGATCAGAGAAATGCAAGCACTCGGCCGAGGCCATCGCCTTGGAGCAGAGCAGACTGGCTCGACTGGAGTCTTGCCCAGAATCGGGAGCCGACTGTGGGATGTCCATGCTGGGAAACTCTTAAAAACACTCACCCATGGGGCCTTTTAGATTGACCTCATCTGTTTCACATACGCACATTTAGCAAGGGAAATACACCTTGGGGGTTTTTATCATCTTTAAAATTATGTGTTTGATTCATGGTGCTGTTTTTCTACTTGAAATGTGCTTTTGTTTTCTCCAAAACTTGCCACCTTAAAGTTGATTATTTCCCCTATGGTAGAGAACATGGGCCTTGACTTTTTTTTTTTTTTAACTGTGTGGGTATAAAACACTTGTGATTCTGTACATACAGTATGTTTACTGTATATCACCATCTGTTTGCCTTGGCACTTAAATGTGTGCATTAGGAGTCTGCCGTCGTGTAACTGTCATATGTATGTGTTTTCCGTTGTGCCAACAAACGCAATGCATTTTTAACACAGTCCAGTATTGGGTCAACCCTTATCCCATACTGGACTCAATAAGGACCTGGTTGTTTTTTGGATGATTGTGTTGTGTCTTCATTTCTTTATTTTTATACGCATTATTTTCTTTATCACATTTTAGTGTAATAAATTAGCTCATGAGTTGATCTTTGGGCTCTTGTATTAAGTGTGTCATTCTCATTTTAAATCAACATATACAATATTTAGATGTTAAGTTTTCAGAGAGATGTGAGCTCTCATCAAGCATGAGGTTTTGCATGTTGGTATTATTGTATATAATCAGCAGGGGGCATTTACAAGCCACAATGCAAAGCCTCAGAGATGAGAGATGGGCGGGATGCTGCACTGGGCACAGTCAGAGATGTGAAATGGAAGATGTCCCACTCTGCCAATAATTCCATGTCCACGAGTCTCTTTGATGGACGGGGAAATACTGGTTTACCGGAAGTGGGTCAAAAAAGTGTTCCATGGATTATCCCAACCAAACATATAGGTCATTAAATAGATTTTAACACTTATCCATATATTAAGTCTAAATATCAAAACTGTCTAATTATAGAGCCACTTATATTTATTGTCAAAGGAGGAGCTACTTTGAGGACATAAGTCTTGAAATCATGAACAAATTTTACCACTCTCTGTACATTGTGTATGTATTAGTTAATAGTTTGTGGTAACTTGATTAAGCACAATAATATGCATGCAAGAGCAAGATAAACTGATATAATAAAGGTATTAAAACTAGATTTTAATGCAGAGTCCTCCTACGGGTTAGGGCCTCAAGATCATAATGATGGTTAAAGCCCCAATCATTTCACTTTATATTGTGCTTTTAGTGATGCATGCAGTATTACCAAAGAAAATTGCAATTAATCAGATTATCATAGATGCTCGACAGTGAATGTGGAGCCGTTGTGCCCCCTGATGGTCTTGGAACAGTGGTGGAAGAAGTATTCAGATCTTTTACTTAAGTAAAAGTCGCAATATTGCAGTGTAGAAATAATCTGTTACAAGTAAAAGTAGGCTAATATCCCAAATCGTCCTTAAGTAAAAGATCAAAAGTATGCATAATCATATATATTATATTACAGTAGCTGATTAGTAATTATTGATGCATGAATGTGTACATCCCTTTGTTGCAGCTGGTAAAGTTGGAGCTAATTTGAGTTACTTAATATACTGCTGGGTAGCTTTACTTATAATAATATAAAATAATTTATTAGTTGATTAAGATAAGATAAGATATTCCTTTATTAGTCCCGCAGCAGGGAAATTTGCAGTGTACAGCAGCAAAGGGGATAATGCAAAAAAACAAAATGCATCAGCTAACACAGTGTAACAAAATATGAACCATTTAAATAGAAGGAAGTATAAAAATAGGAGCAGTATATACAGTATTGACAATAAACAGACTATTAACAAAATTGCACAAGTGGAAAATGATATTGCACCAATGAGAATGAAATGAAATTCCACCTGAAAATATTGCAGTTTTTATTTAATTGTTAATTATTAATTATTTAGTTATTATTATTATTATTTAATGATTAATAGTTTTTATTATTGTACTAATCCCAACCTACAAAGTAACCAATCACTCTTTTAATTACTTAGCTATAGTTTCTCCTCTGTGTTATTTATTAGTATGATTTTGTGTGCCCCTTTGTAAAGCGTCCTTGGGTTTCTGAAAGGCGCTATATAAGTCCAACTTATTATTATTATTATTATTATTAATATTAAAGGTGTCAAATAGGTACTAAATGTAGTGGAGTAAAAAAAAACTACAATATTTTGCATCCAAAATGTAATTTAAAGTACACACTCATTCTCACTCTTTGTGAGGTAAAAAGTTCAGGTTTACACAAATCAAATCAGAGTGACTCCTCTTCTCTAATAAACAATCTTTGATAGCACGCGCAGGTGTGCATCCCTCAGCAGGTGCGCTCGTGACGTCACTGCCTGGTTACAAGTGCCAGGAAGAAAAAAAGATTTCCTAACTTAGTTACCGCTGAGACAGACACGGTGGAGCTCGTCTTAAACGCGGTTTTAAACTGGTTTTACGATTAATTTAAGTAAAGGAAGTTGTGTTTTAGAAGTTAAGGAAGAAAAAGGTGGACATTAAAGGTGGAAAATGGGTAAAAAACAGGAGACAACTCCGGACTCTGAGTATGGTGAGTTGACATCTTCCGTTAGTTACCTGAGAGGGTTCGACTGGGAACGTTAAAATGTTATTATACTTTTGGCTAACAGGATATGTTGTGTCTTATACTGAGATCTTAACACACTTTATGTCGCAGGAAAAGTTTAAATATTAAGCTAATATATTTTTATTTTTTATTTTTTTTTTACCAAAAATATGTTTTATTTTGGCGTGGATATAAGATAAGATAAGATGAACCTTTATTAATCCCTGGAGGGATATTTAGGTGTCGAAGCAGCAACATCAGCAAACAGAGTGAAACACAGGAGAGATACAGGTATAAACAATAAATAGAGATATAAAAGATACAGAGTGAATGGGTGAACATAGTGTGTACAGTCCATCAATAAATAAATGTAGTATGTACAGTAAATAAATAAATAAAATATATATATATGTCACTGTTAGCTAACTAGTTAGTAGCTTTAACTCCAGATATGCAATCATCAGCCTCTCTAAATAGATAAAATCTGATTTTTCTTGTCAATATTACATTTATTGTTTTTTTGTTAATTTTGAAACAACAGAACAAACATTCACAAACGTCCCCAATAATAACATTCTCGGTACAAAGAAACTTAACAAACTTAATATTAATATAAAATAAGCCAGTATAGATACAGGAAAAACAAATTATATACAAAAAATTTGATAAATAAATAAAAATAATATACAAAAGTAAAAAAATAAAATAAAATATATTTATATATACATACATACACATACGCACACGCAGTATATACACATACAAAAACACATATAATCAATAAAAAAAATTCAGTGTATAATTCAGTCATCATCCTATTCTATCTCCCTATTCAAAATCATCCTGCTCCAGCAATTAAATCAGATGTGTTCCTTTCTATATTTAAATCCAGCTACTGTAGTTAATGTTATACAAATTGGAAATTTTCCCTGAGGCCAAATGTAGGCTTGTCTACTGATGTATGTGTGTGTGTGTGTGAGTCAGCATGTATATACCGGAGTCACAACATTGTCCTCAATAAACATGGCTTAATAGTTTACCAGCAACACAATTAAATGATGTCATAATATATTTATAGCTGAGCCAAAACATCCCAGGACACTGCTACAGAGGAAGAAATAGATGAAAATAAGATTTTATTTATATATATATTATATATTATATTATATTAAAATAAACCAGAAGCTTTGAGTTGGCTACAAATTAATATAGTATAAAAAATAAACATATATTTCTTTTTAGCTTTTTTTATTATTATTATTTTTCTTGTAAAGTATTGGGTACTTTTACCTCTTTGTGTCTCTAAAAATAATACAAATCTGAGAATCACTTTTTGGTTTAGATTCTCAATAATTATTTTTCCAAACTAACACATTTCCACCTGTGATGGGAGATTACAAGTAACATTGCTTCATTTTTAGGGGGTCACAACAAGCCAGAAAAGGGCCTGGAAACACTGCTTTAAATTAACCAAACTGTCAACCGAGCACTTTCTTATAATTAAGTATAAAGTACAATAGTCCTTTGTTGTGGTTAAAATAATAATATGCTAAATTAAGACATGCTGGTGGCAATTAACCAGTCATAAAGACCGTCTTGTAAAGACATCTTACTTTATTTTGTTTTGTTGTGAGCTTGGCATTTTAGAAATCATACTGGTAGAAATCTAATTTATTAACTGCCTTTGTGGTGTTAAAGTTGACAAGAAAATTGTGTCTCATGTTCAAGTTGATTAAAAAATAACTTCTCACAAGACACAGCCAGTGACAGAAGATTATGAAGGTTGATTTGTTGCTTAGGCTTGACTGTAATTATTGATTTTAGGGCTGCAGCTCTCGATTATTTTCATTATCAGTTAATCAGACAATTATTTTCTTGATTAATCGATTGATTATTTAGTCTACAAAACGTCAAAAACTAGTGAAAAATGTCCATCACAGTTTCCCAGAGTAGAAGGTGACGTTTTCAAATGTCTTGTTTTGTCTGACCAACAGTCTAAAAGCCACAGATATTCAGTTTGCTTTCACTAAAGACTGCGAAAAACTTAAATATAGACAATTGTGAAGCTGGAATCTGAGACTTTTTATTTATTTTATTAGTCGATAATTATAAAAGTAGTTGCTGATTAATTTTCTGTCATCAGCTAATCAATTTATGGTTTCAACTTTAATCAATTTATCCTCCAACTACATTCTCTATTAATTGTTTGGTCTATAACAAGGTTAGAAAATGGTGAAAAATGCCCATCACTTGGATGACATTTTGAAATTGTTTGTTTTGTCTGACCAATAGTCCAAAAGCAATCAATTAACTCATTGTTTCAGGTCGTATATTGTTCATGCAGCCATAGTAGAGTCTTTGAATGGCTGGTGTTGTAATATAGACAGACTAAAAGAGATCTACAGTGTCAAAAATACACAGAAGAGAAAGTTGTACATGCTGAAACATTTGAAACCTGCCTGTGACTATTTGATTTTCAGCCATCCGTCATGTGTACCGCAGAGTCTCTCTGCATCCCTGTTTACTCTTAGTGGGATTTGATGTATTGATAGAGACACATGTCTATTGACAGTCCGGGAGGTTTTGCAAAGGCTACAGTAAACAAACCCTCCCTGGAGGTAAATATCAGATGTCTCCACGTATATCTTATGAATACATCAGAGAATAAGACGACGACAGGAGAGGTGAACATCGGTGTCGGAGCTCACTAATCATGGTGACACCTGAACCTCTGTTTTCAAAAGCCTTTGAATGCAAATTCATGTTTTTCTTTAATCTCATCACCATTTCTAATTTGAAATGAGTTCTCTACTGTTGTTCTATAGCCTTCACGAGGAAGTAGAAATCCTTTTGTTGAACACAACAAGGCTTCCTAATTCAGACTTCCTGTTGTTGCCCAATTAAGTTAGGTCGTTTTATTGTACAATATGTTTGGAGCAGTTACACATTTCAACGTTTCTTCCTGTTAACAATGTGAAGACACTCAGTGTTGGGAAATGAGTGACTTGCAAGGGGTTGTTGTTGCTGCAAATCATTGACCAGAAAGTTTGTAAAAGCTGCTTGAGGCAACAAGGGGGAAAGAGGTTTGATTTTAGATCACAAGATAGTTAATGTAAATAATGTATAAAGCAAGAGAAGCACTGATGGGTTTATTTTGAAAAGCCTGTTTTTGAAAGTGGCGTGAAGTTCATCACACAGAAACACAATATTCCTTCTATAGCATGTTTTATATTAGGTTGGATTAGTGAGAATTAAAGATATTGTATGATGTCAAGTAGATTTACTTTTTTTTTTTTAAACTGGTGGACGTCTTATTTTGAAACCAGGAACTCAACGTGATTAATGAACAGACATTTCAATAGATTCAGCAACTCTCTCCATTAGAGCTGAAACAATTACTCAGTATTTGGTGAGTGATTAGCGGTTAATAATTAAGTTTCATTCGTCAAGAAAAAACACCAAACATTTGCTGGTTCCAGCTTCACAAAATGTAAGGAACTCATGCTTTTCTCTGTCATAGAGCAAAGTAAAGCTACGCTTCCACCATTTTGGACTGAAAGCGACTACCGGACGCCAGTAATACGTCGGTTACAAAAGTAAAACTAAATTATTTCTTAACTATTGTCATATTCTACCGAAATGACCTGTGTAAAACAATAAAATATTATAAATATTATAAGCGTTTTCGGTCCAAATTGGCGGCAACTGCTGTCATCAAAAACCACCAGAGTTTGCTTCTATGCTGTTTGATTGTAATGGGAATTTGTCACTATTTATTTTTAGTATTTATAACGATAAGAAATCCTTTCTGCTGCTTGTCACAGCTTTGACATGTTTAAAGGTAAATAAAGGTACTCGGGAGTTACGTTACAGTTCCAACTCTCAAATCATGAATTCCCCTCATATTTTACACTACTTTGTAACAATGACTCTTTTTCTTTCTTTCTTTCCCCCTGGGATAGTCCTGCGTATACTGCAGGTTACCTATTAACCTCATTTTCATCTCTTTTCACTGTAAAATATAGGGAAGGGTGAGGTTTGTACAATGAACCACCATTCATTCAGTTACTTAAAGAAAGACATCCTTTCAGTCAAGTGACCCATTTCTTTGATAAATATCTGTCACTCCAAATGACTGTGTTATCCAACTTGGGCAAAGTAAAGTTATCTCCAGTCAAGGTCAAGTGATGACCCTCACACCCGTCGTCTCGCGCCCAGCCTGTCTGGGGTTCAAAGTGTAAAGTTTTAAAGCTAGCCTCCAGCTTTTTTTTACGAGGGCATAAAAGCTGAAAATACCTTTTTTATGTGTCACACAGAGTCACAGTGAGCCATTTTCCATGTTGTCATTTACTCCAAACATACAGCAGTATCCTGGCAGAGCTGAAATCTGACACTCACGGCATGACGAGGCTGATGAACAGGTTCCTTTGTTGGGAAAAATTTATATCATTGCCTGAGTCATTTCTCTCATATTCCACAAATGAAGGTTTAGGAAACAGCACAGAAGTGTTGACGTGGATACAGACGTGTGATCTGTCAAATTCATTTTTATTAGTGCGGCTGTCGTCATTCACACATTTGTTTGTTGTTTACATAAGATCCCTATCAGATATTACTGATACGAGTTTGTTTAGAGGAGAGCCCTCTTAGCTAACACCTGGAATTTTAGTTTCACTGCTCCATGGAAGTTTTTAATATTTTCTTGGCCTCTGTTTGACAATTTGTTGAACCCTCATTGTGAATGTGTGCGTTTCAATTTTAATGTTTACTAGACGAGAGCCTTAGAGCCGAAAGAAAAGCTACAAACTTCTTGCATCCTGTTTGAATATTTGCATCCTACTCAGACGTCCTGACGGGAGTGTGCTCGCAATGTTGACTCAGTGTCGTTTCACCCATATTCAAATTACACTCAGTGGAGATAGTTTAGCTCCTCTAGCTGCCATGAGAAATGATTATGGTGATCTGCCTTAGCAAAATGTCCATCCCCTGGACCAATCAATTTAATAGAGCACATTAATATTTGCATGTATCAGATTGTAATCTGGCACATAACCAAAGGAACACCTGCACACTTTTTATCATGTCGTACGTTCAGGCTCAACCTTTTACCACTATTAATTTTCTATTAAATGCTGATTCTCCTGTGTTGTTATTTTGTTGTATTTTCATCCTTACACCTGCCAAAAGGTGTCTGAATCATCTTCTTCTTCTGATCATATACTCGAAGCAGCCTGTTGTGTTTTTCCTGCCCAACTGGATAATGCAATGGAGGCTAATTGAGGCTCTTATTATAATGATTATAGGAATGTTTTCAGTTGGGATCTCCTCAAACAAGTTTTCAGATTGTCAATTCTCCCGTTAAAATGACTTAAACGTCCGTCACTCTCCCTCCTCGGAAAGCCATACTTCAAATTCAAAATCTATTCAAATAAACCTGAGCTGCTGGTCTCAGTGCTGTTTCTCAACTCTGATCCTTTTCTCTTCAGAGCGTACTCTTTGTGCATGAAGGAACTAACGTGAATGAACTTCTCTTTTAGTTTATATGGAAAGCAGCTTGTGTGAGACGAACGTCACCCAAATAGATTTCATTTCATTGTTCTTGCTGGCAGTCTCTCTCTCCCTGTTCCAGGAAACAACAAGGAGATATTCCTTTCCTGTAATACGTACCACCTCTGTTCTAGTCATTTTATTGTAAAGCACCTGTGAATAACTAACCTGTAAAAATATAAGGTTATATTGTCTCTAAAAGTATTTCCTTGTTCACTTGCATCGTAATTCATTTACTCTAAGAAAATGACACATGTTCAAAGTGAGCACAGCAGTACAGCACACAGATTTAATCAGCAGTGCATTTCCTTGACGTTGTGAAATTGCAGGTTAAGGGCCATTACAGAAGCAAGTGATAAGCTAATGCGTCCTTGATAATCTGTCTGAAACCAAACACAGAAGTTGCTGATTAAAATGTTGTACCAGTCACTTTGCATTAAAAGCTACCCAATGTTGTTTTCTCTTCCCAGGAGAACCTGCTCAGTTTGACCCAACATTCAAAGGACCCATGAAGAAAAGGTGAATCTGTCTCATTGGCTATTGGCTCTTTCCTACTAACTAACTCCTTCAATCCCCAAATCCTCAGCCCTAGCTGTGTGTGTTTGCCGAGTTTCTATTGACTGACTGAATCACACTTATCAACCCCGAGGCAAACGTCAATGCAAAGCTCAGCCTGCTCACTTTAACCTGTCGCTGTCTCTTTTTTCTTCATCAGAGGGTGCACTGATATCATCTGCTGTATCCTGTTTATGGCAGTCATCCTCGGCTACATAGCAGTTGGGGTTTTAGGTGAGAGTGACAGCGCCAACACAGGCCTTTGTATCGCCCCAACAATCATTGTTTTCCACAATCTGCTCTCTGGGCCCTTCTTGACCATTCTGTTTGTTCAAGGAACAGTTCAACATTTTTGGGAAATGCGTTCATTCACTTTCTTGCAGAGAGTTAGATGAGAAGATTGATACCTCTCTGTCTATCCATTCAATATGAAACGAAGCTGATTAGCTTAGCATCAAAACTGGGAGCAGGCGGAAACAGCTAGCCAACAAAATCCACCTACCAGCTCCTCTAAAGCTCACTAATTAACTAGGGCGTTCAATCAATTTAAAATATTTAATTGCGATTAATTGCATGATTGTCCATATTAATCGCAAATTAATCATACATTTTATATCTGTTCAAAATGTACCTTAAAGGGAGATTTGTCAAGTGTTTATTACTCTTATCAACATGGGAGTGGGCTAATATGCTGCTTTATGCAAATGTATGTATATATTTATTATTGTAAATCAATTAACAACACAAAACAATGACAAATATTGTCCAGAAACCCTCACAGGTACTGCGTTTAGCATAAAATATAGGCTCAAATCATAACTTGGCAAACTGCAGCCCAACAGGCAACAACAGCTGTCAGTGTGTCAGTGTGCTGACTTGACTATGACTTGCCCCAAACTGCATGTGATTATCATAAAGTGGGCATGTCTGTAAAGGGGAGACTCGTGGGTACCCATAGAACCCATTTTCATTCACATATCTTGAGGTCAGAGGTCAAGGGACCCCTTTGAAAATGGTCATGCCAGTTTTTCCTCGCCGAAATTTAGTGTAAGTTTGGAGCATTATTTATCCTCCTTCGTGACAAGCTACTATGACATGGTTGGTACCAATGGATTCTTTAGGTTTTCTAGGTTTTCATATGATACCAGTATCTTCACTCTAGCTTTAAAACTGAGCCCGCTACAGACTGAAAAAATCTCAAGTTGCGTTAATTCGTTAAAGAAATTAGTGAGTTATTAGTTAAATTAGTTAAAACGTATTTGCATTAACGCATTATTGTTGCGTCAACTTTGACAGTCCTATAGTTAACACATTTTATTTTGTTCATTTAAACATACAAAAACTGACGTGTAAAGATGACGGTTTGTGGTTATACAGGGGGTGTTGTGTGTCAAGCAGTGGCTTCCTGGATTTATGTACTGTAGACTAACAAGCAAAGTAACAAAGCTGTCACAACTGTCAGAGTTTCAAAATGTGGTTGCTCCATTAAAATTTCAGACAATGACTGTTTGTGGGTCTCTTTGACTTTACACTATGGCTTGTCAGAGTTGCTATGTTGTATGTTATATTCACTGCTTTTGTAGGTCATCTCTACTATTTCTTTATAGCTTGCAATGCTGTTAATGGGGGATAATATTACAATTCTTGTTCTATGAAAAAAAGCATACCACAGTTTGGCCAGAGCTAACACAATGCTTTAGCTGATTATCAGGGGATTTCAGTAATTATTTATTTATTTATTTATTTAGTTACTTTAGTTTTTTTTCTCTCTTCCTTTTCTATGAATCTAATCCTTATACTTTCATATTTTGAGTATTATTATTATGCACCAACAACATATTTCTGTGTGAAACTCCAGTCAGAGTATTTTTATTGCCCTGTCATCAAACTCATTCTGACACTCAGGGCTTTCTCTCTTATCTAGAGTCAGCAGAGATGCCTGATAAGTAATATGTGTGTCAGCGGCTGAGTGTGTCCCAAATAATCAGCTTTTTCTTTCAATGGAGGCAGTTCAAAAGCAACGGTTAGCTAAGGTTGATTTATGGAAGTGGAAATCTACTGGCCTGTGTTGATAAATTAGGGCAGGCGTTAAAAATTCTACTAAATATATGAGAAATAGTGGCGGCCTGTGTGTCTAGCTGAGATGAACAAACAATACAAGTACACTTACATGATACTTTAGATCACATTACATTCATTTTGTGTCCACTGCGACTTACAATAGGTGCATTTAAACTACCTCCATAGCAACAAGAGAGATGTTCATCAAAACTTGGAATGCATCCTGTTAGACTTTTGTGCCCTCTTGTGGTTGTACTGAAATAATTCATTAATTTATAAAACCATCATTGGCAAAAAAACCCTCCATTTCTCTGTTCACTACTCAATATCCCCAACAGTAACTGCAATTTAAGTTCTACATAACAAGTATTCATTAGTATGGTCGTAAAGACTGCACCTCTTTTGGTCGTCACTAGTTCCAGTTCGCCGCTCCTAGCTGCCTCTTGGCCAGGTCGTCATTGTAAATGAGAATTGGTTCTGAGTTAATTTAACTGGTTAAATAAAGGTAAAAAAAAATAAATAAAAGTACACTAAATTCTGTTACCTGAATAGGATATTTTAGCTATATTGCCACTGCAAATATTTTTATCATAGTTAATAACATACTAACGTAATTTATGACCCAATCGAAATATTAGACTGTTCAAATGTTTGGTTAACACGTTGATAAAGTATGTGATGAAGTATGACAAAATAAACATTTATAACATAACATAGAATTTGGGTTAACACCAGAATGACACCCATGTCTCCCACCTTAATCAACAGACTAACTTTCTCATATCCTTCCCAAACAAACGCCATAAAAGTGCAGTTTTCTGTGTTCAGTAAAAACATACCCTCATGCAGTAGTACCTTTGTCAGTGCCAAACATAAAATGGACATAATGGAGCGTCACTGACTTGTAATTATTTTTTACGTCATTGTCTTTTCCTCTTGTCTCTGTTGTAATGTGTGTGTTTTTTTTCTATCAGCTTGGCTCTTCGGAGATCCACGACATGTTCTTTATCCAAGAAACTCAACTGGATGGTTCTGTGGCATCGAACCAAATGAGTAATTCAATCTCTCTCTCTCTCTCTCTCTCTCTCGCCTTTTCATATCATTTACTAGATGTAATGAATATGCATTTGACTGATACAAAATCAACTCTTTCTGTCTGTCTTCTCCCTCTCAGAGGCCGACCCAACCTGTTCTACTTCGACATTCTCAAATGTGCCACGTCTGTCAACATTATGGCATCTTCTCTTAATGGTTTTCAGTGTCCAACCACACAGGTAGAGAAGGCTGGCTTGATATTGTTGTTTCTAATTACAGCGGACCGTTTAGTGTACTTTTTCAGTGTCCCAGAAATAATCATCTTTTTTCATTACCAATAGGTGTGCGTAGAAAACTGTCCCACTCAGATTGGGGCTGTGGGAATACTGGCATATCTTCCAGGTGTAAAGCCGGCAGATGTTTTCAATCAGAGCCTTTGTGTGCCATCCATAGACCTGGCAAATACTGAGTTGGTAAGTCCCATTTTGTTGCCATGTGTAAACTTTGTCTCCTTAAAAGTTACCAAATGTGATGTTTGTTTTGAGGAAACCAGATGGTCTGCATTTTAACCCGCAAAAGTAACCTGACACTAACTTTTTTTAACCACATGATAATATTTGTTTTTTCCTCAGACTGTTCAAGAAATTGTGGACAAGGAGCTGTGTCCTTTCTTCTACATACCGTCAATCTCTGGTGAGTTAAACCACTCATAAAGACTACATTATATTCATATATTAAAGGAACAGTGTGTAACATTTTGGGGGAAATAAAGGTAAAATATAATATTCTTAAGTATGTTTCTATTAGTGTATAATCACCTGAAACTAAGAATCGTTGTGTTTTCGTTAGCTTAGAATGAGCCTTTCATATCTACATAGGGAGCGGCTCCTCTTCACGGATGTTGCTCCGCCATGTTTCTACAGTAGCCCAGAACGGACAAACCAAACACTGGCTCTAGAGTTTTTTCCGTTACCCAAAGGCCACCGTAGTTCTCCGGCACGCTTGTGAAACTGCGGTCACGTGAGCCGTAGAGTGTAAAACCGTGGTACCGCCAGCCTCCATCTGGCTTCCGTTGCTCCTAAAGTAGTGTTGTTATGGTTACGTTTCCGCTGTCTTGGCAAGGGAGGAGTGAGCAGAAGGGTACTCAGTTGGTTGCAATCTGCAACCACATCACTAGATGCCGCCAAATCCCACACACTGTCCTTTTCATTTTGGTCTGACGTTACATTAGCAGTTTCATGGAGCTACTTGTTTAATATTAGCGTGGATTTAACTGCTACTGTAGAGGAACTACACTGCTACTTGTTGTATATTAGAGTTCTTGTAATGAATTATAATTGAATCCATTTCCAGTTGATTTGATTTTTTTTTTTCTCTACCGTTAGTGCTGGGGAGATGTTTGCCCGATATCACAGCACTGGAGAAGATCCCTGGAGCTTTAGCCGATATTCCAGGTTTACCCTCTTCCGTCAATGACACAGTCGGCCAAATCAAGAACGGCACTGGGTAAGATACAGTGGATTTAAAATAAAATAATTCAGCACATGCTTTTAAATCACAGATAACCGCACATATGAAGACACACTTATAACAACCCTGTTTGTGTCTCTTCATCTCCAGCACAGGGTTGGTGGTTTCGTGAGTTTTTGTGTTGACCTTTAGTGTAGCAGCTGGTTGTAGTTACTCTTAGATAACGTGTGAAACTCTCTCTTGGGACTTGCAGAGTTAGAGTATTAATGTGTCTAGAAAAACTCCATTCTCTCTCTCTCTATACTGAGTGTCTGGGGTTATCTCTATCTTTTTTAGCCTGTCTTTATGTCTACATTGCTTTTAGTAACTTCCAGTAGGCTTCAGAGAAATGTATTGAAGCTGTTTTCGTTGTTAGTTTTCCCTTGTTTCTTCACTGTATTTATTTTACTTGACCTTTTTTACTTTTCACTTTTACAGTTTAAAATGAGAACTGTCACCAATGCAGCTTGTCCTTGCTTTTGTCTTCAACAGGGACATTCTGAATGGCTTCAGTGCCAGAGAGATTGGCGTCCGCATCTTTGAGGATTTTGCGTCGTCATGGCCGTGGATCCTCATGTGAGTTGCCTTGCAGGATATTCACTACATCACACATACACTGCCACCTATTGGCAGAAGTACAGAAATAGAAATTACTCTTCAGATTAATATGCAATACAAAGCTGAACTACTGGTTGTGTCAAATAATCATTAAATTGATATTTTTATAGTACATTTTATATGTCTCATATGTTTTACAGTTTAATAATTTATGCTTTGATCTCTTATAAACCTCTTCATCCTTTTTCTTAATCCTCTCCTTTTTTGTTTTCTTTCTTCATATCTGTTTCCTCTCCCCTCTCAGTGGTCTGCTAATAGCCATGATGGTCAGTATGCTGTTCCTGTTGCTGTTGAGATTCACTGCTCCAGTGATGGTGTGGGTGCTCATCATAGGAATCCTGGCCGCTGGGGCATATGGTAAACTCTCAACTGGAGCAATTTTTAGGGTTGGCAAACAGATTTGCCACCACCGATATAGATTTCTAAAGAAATATTAATATTTGTACTATTTCTTCCATTCCTTTCTTCTTGGAAATTCATTTGAACATGTGGAACAGAAAGGCAGCAGAGGTTGTTCGGTCATGAATGCAATGCTGTTTTGCAGCCGACTCTCACATCACCACAAATCAATTCTGTACCTCTGCTGTTGTAAACAGAGCAGATTCGGATCCGTACGTGTTGCTGCTCCCGTGTTTAACAAGTGGAGCACAAAAGTTATAGTTTTATGTGCTGGTTCTGAACACAAAGTCAACAAGGGCAGTTTTATTATTATTTGTTTTGATGAAATGATATGTTCCTAGTAGCCTCTGAGTTGTTGCAGTGTTTCTCTTGCAGGTATATGGCACTGCTACTGGGAATATGATAACTTCAAGCAAGCCTCTGCTAGCATCTCTGACATCGGTTTCACCACCAACTTCAGGGTTTACCTGGAAGTCCAAGAGACCTGGCTGGCGTTCTGTGAGTCTGATTAACATCACCAAACCTTTCTCACAGTCGGGATAAGTCTCATCTTTTTAGTTTAGTTTTTAGTGGCATTTTTGGAGGGATAGGAAATGAGATATATAAAATTGAAAATAACCAATGACATCATAAATGCTAAATCACATCCACATCCAAAAATAAATGCAATAAAACCATTGTTAGTATGCACATGAGTCACGTCATGTTGATTTAACGCCTGTTGATTCATGACATTGTAAAATGCTTCTGATAAAAGAAAGTCCTGATTTAAGGGACTCAAGATTGAACTGATTTAGATTTTGGTGGTCAAAGGTCACTGTGACCTCACAAAACATGTTTTTTTGCCATGACATTTTGGACAGACACGGATGTAAACTGCAACTTGAGTTGTTGGCAGAAGCATACAAACGCGAGGCGGTAATTCTAGTTAAGTTATGCTTAGGTAGCAATTTTTCCTTCTTGTCAAACTTTTCTCTCCTCCCCCCTCAGTGATAATCATATCTGTGGCGGAGGCAATCATTCTCCTGACCCTCATCTTCCTCCGGACCAGAATCCTCATAGCCATCGCCCTCATCCAGGAGTCCAGCAAGTGAGTCCTGATGCCATACATTAAGACTCTGTCCACAGGGTTTACTCGCTTTGAATGACGCCTAATATTAACCCACGTCTGTTCATTTGAGATGTTCTTATTCTAATTTTAAAGGGAATTTATTTAAAGGTTTATCAGGTTCATGTTTATTGTTTTTTTTTGTAATCTTCCTGTGAAGAGTGGTATAACCTCATAATGTGTGTGTTCATATTCCACAGAGCAATCAGTCACATGATGTCCTCTATGCTGTACCCTCTGGTCACCTTTGTTCTCATACTGGTGTGTGTCGCCTACTGGGGTGCCATTGCTTTGTATCCTTTCATTTTACTTATGTATGTGCGTATGTGTTTGTATGTATGCTGTTAATAACGCAGTTATAGACTATAGTTAAAAGGTTTCTGAGATGACTGTATCACCCATTATGTGTTTAGTTTTACTCTACGATCACGTTTACAGTCCAGAGTATCTGTTCTTCTCTTAAACTGATGAATGTAGATATCTGGCCACTTCCGGAGGCCCAGTCTACAAAGTGGTGGCTCTAAACTCCACTTTGAACGACTGTAAGACTATCAATGGCACTGTGGACTGTGACCCTCAGGTGAGTGGGCAGAATGGGAACCTAGTGTGGATAAAAAATTGTGACCTAAAGTGACTTTGGTTGAATTAGCCAGTAGAAGAAATTTGATTTAATTTACTAATATAAAAATATTTCCCCTGTAAAACTAAATTATTAGCCATCTAGAAAAGGTAAATATAACATGTCCAATCACCTTACCTCATCTGATATGAGGAGTGGGATTAAAAAAAGTCACCCTGTCGCCCGCTGCTGTTTCCTCCTCTCAGAACTTCAACTCGTCAGATTACTCAGGCTGCCCCTCGGCCAGCTGCATCTTCATCAAATACAATGACGAGGGTCTCTTCCAGAGGAACCTCTTCAACCTGCAGATCTACAACGTGGTGGCTTTTCTCTGGTGTGTCAACTTCGTCATCGCCTTGGGCCAGTGCACGCTGGCGGGGGCCTTTGCCTCCTACTACTGGGCCTTCACCAAACCAGATGACATCCCCATGTTTCCCCTTACGGCTAGCTTTACACGCTCACTCAGGTAGGTTAATGAGCTGCTGTCACATCAGTTAAATGAAACAATAAATGTGTCCATCCATGTCAAAAGTGTCCAAAATACTGAATGGCTGCAGTCCCAAAGGATGCTGTTTCTGTATCTCTGTCATCCAGTAATTCTACTGACATGATTACACTATATCCAACAGAGGGTTATGCAGAAAGGGAACTTCTTTCCCTTGAAATTTAAGAATACATCACAGGACATACCGGCGGACTGCAGTACCCTCTGTGGTTTCTAGAGGGCGCATTAGACCTACACATAACAGTTTGAGAAAGCACACCTTTAGACATCTCATATCATTTTGTATATTTCAGGTACCATGTGGGCTCTTTGGCATTTGGTGCTTTGATCCTGACCCTGGTGCAGATAGCGAGGATGATTCTGGAGTACATCGACCACAAAACAAGAGGTAAGGCTGACATACCCTCCTCTCACATTCACTGTCTGCGTTACCTTAAAGAATACTGATCATGTAGTAACTTGCGCTTCAGTGTAAATGAGTCTCAAAGGATAATTTTGGTATTTTTCAACATGGACCCTATTTTCCCATGTTTTTGTGTCTAAGTGACAACAGTTTTTGAAATGCGTCCAGTATTGAGTGATAACGCTGTAACCGGCAGCCGGGAAACGAGCTGCAAGGGCAAGTTAGCAGCATTACGTAACGTTACGTTCATTAAAAGTGCTTGTTTTTGCCACTGACAGGCTCATATTGTTATTATAAGTCTCTGACAACATTGTGGAAAGGATCCTACAGAGAAATAAAATGTTTTTCTTACCTTCCACTTGATCCAGTCAGTTTGTTATTGTGTCCAAGACTCGCTCAAGGAGAAGTCTTGAGAAATCTGAATATACGTATACTCCGACTCAAATAAATACGGGTGGCCGTCAAATTCAAAGACCTCGTCCACATTGTCGAAATCATTTAAATATTCAGCCGTGACATTGAAAATCTTTTAGATAACACTAATCTACGCTTTCTGTACTCTAACACAACAATCTCTGCCCAGCTGGCACTCACATTTCCACCACGGATGTATTCCACCGTTGTCTTCCGGCAACATGTCACCTCGCCAGACTTCTCCTTGAGCGAGACTCTTTCTATAAAGTCAGACACTTATGATAACAATCAGAGCCTATCATGGCAAAAATAAGCACTTTTAGTGAATGTGAATGACAGTACCAGCCCAATAGGAATATTTTGCAACCTGTGAGCAGCTGCCATCGACAGCGCTTTCCCTCCATACTCCAGGTTGAAAAATACACACGTTACCCTTTAATCTTGACAATGGATCGAAGTGCACTTTATTCAGTGCAACTTTTAGTCTTAAAGGTATAATATATGAATCCCAGGACATATTTCAGTGATTAATGGCTGATTCATTTGAAGCCACGTGTTGTCACTGTCCAAAACACTATCTCAAAATGTGGTGATTTTTTTTAGATTTTCCAAATAAACTGAAGAATGAAGTGTTACTTTATAAGTAAGTTAATGGCGTCCAATAAATGACGGGCTACTTATTCGTGTTTTGGCTTTTTGTCTCCAGCGGCCCAGAATCCATGTGCACGTTTCATACTGTGCTGCATGAAGTGCTGCCTCTGGTGTCTGGAGAAGTTCATCAAGTTCCTCAACAGGAACGCTTACATCATGGTGAGCACAACAAATATTTAATGTACAGTTGTTGTTCCCTACTATTTTAATTGATACTATTATTGTTGTAGTAATAATATTTGCGTAGCTTTCATCTGAAATCATACAAAACACTATCAAAAGGAGAAAAAACATGCTTTGTTATAAATTAAATACAAGTTTTTCTACTTAGTTTTTTTTTCACATAATACATTTGATATTATTTGTATTATGTAAATTTTAATTTTTTTTTATTTTCCTGAAACAAGTTGATTTTGTTTTCTCGACAGATCGCCATTTATGGGAAAAACTTCTGCGTCTCTGCCAAAAATGCTTTCAAGCTGCTCATGAGAAATGTAGTGAGGTTAGTGCTGAAGTCATGTTTCCTACTAAAGGACTTTTCAGTGCTGGCTGGCTACATGTTGTCTGACCTGTTGATAACATGAATATATTTGCATGTGTTTGAGCGACTCAGTGAATAGTGTCGTGTTTCTCTGACTCTCCCCTTCAGGGTCGTGGTGCTTGATAAAGTGACAGACCTGCTGTTGTTCTTTGGGAAGCTCTTGGTGGTCGCAGGAGTGGGTAAGGATGACACCATGTATTAGGAGCGGGTTACACTAGAGAAGAAGTGGTTCATACGATGTGTTGGAAACCAAAGGTGTTTATAATAGATGGTCTGAACGGCCACACTGGTAGGTGGCGTGGAGAGGTAGCCGTCAGAGAGGTGGGAGTCGCGATATTGTTTACGTTTAAGTCATTTTCAGACAGTCTTTTCTTGAAGACACTGGCTCCTTTCTCACCTCCACGCATGACGGATTGTCAGTTTTGAAAGTTACAAAAATTGTCGAATGCAGCCAACCACCATGCAGTTCAGAGTATACTGGCTCTTTCAGGCAATGCAGTGTTTAAAGGAACAGTGTGTAACATTTCGGGGGATCTATCTGCAGAAATGGAATAAAGATGTGTTCTTTATTCATTTGAAGCCCAATAAGCATTTACACGAATGCATCAGGAAAGAGAGGAGACACTGAAACCTCAATCTTTGTTCCAGGCGTGTTGTCCTTCTTCTTCTTCTCTGGGCGAATATTGCTACCAGGCGACACCTTCCGCAGTGAAACCCTCAACTACTACTGGATGCCGATTATTGTAAGTTACAGATACAATAAATAGTTGTCAAAGTTTATTCTAAATCTTATCTTTGTTTTACCTTGTTTTCTGTTTTTTTTTTTGTAGACGGTGGTGTTTGGTAGCTACCTCATAGCTCACGGATTCTTCAGTGTGTACAACATGTGTGTCGATACACTCTTCCTCTGCTTCTGTGAGTACATGATTTCGTTATTCTTGTGGGGAAAGATTTTGGAACATGCAAATATACTCAAATCATTTTAATTAACATCATTTTAGCATGTCAATTTCAAGCTAAAAGCTCAACTTGGGTCATTTTTAATTGAATAATACAACAATACAGACAGAAACAAAACACTCTTCACTCAATTTGGCTCTCACTCTCACAGTGGAGGACTTGGAGCGTAACGATGGATCTCTACAGAAGCCGTACTTTATGTCCAAAAACCTCATGAAGATCCTCAACAAATCCAACAAAGCACCAAAAAAGGGTAAAGGGAAAGAATGAAGATCATTTCACCTCTTAAACACTGTCACAGATTTTCATCACATCTTTATTTGCATCTTCTTTTTACCCTGTTAATGCTCCATTGTTTTCCAAATAAGTTTACCAAAACTAAGTTGCTGATTTTGCACTTTTTAATTCTTATTATTTTATTACGTATGTGTATATGTAGTATTAATGACTGTACACATGAAAGGAAAAGACTGAGCATGTGAATGCAGGTAATGTGAAGTTGCAGGGTGTTGTACGTGACATATTTCTTTGTTAAAGTCATTTTTGATATGGCTCATAATGACTGAAAGCCCTAAAGTTGTACTTCTATTATTGTAAACAATATTTGTTTCTGTTCATACGACTCAACATTCACGCTGCACGCTCCGGACATTTTAATTATTATTTGTTAATCCAGTTTTACGGCTTTTAATGCAGGTAAAAGTTCGTTTTTCTTCTACTTCTGGCTGAGAATCTTTATTTTCCCAAGATGTGATTTCTTCAGGTGGAACAAAAACAAAATAGTAAAATATTTATATATTTTTAGATATTTGTATATAAAATAAGGTTGTTTATAAATGAAAACATTTTATGACCACAATGTTACTGATTATATTGAAAATAATGTAATAAATTTGTAAATATGACCCAGCAGTCAACTACTTTGTTTGCCATCAACCTACATTTGAACCCTGTCACTGTTTCTCATCCTTATACAGAGTCTCCGGTACATGGAAACAGATCATTCTTTTAATATTTAGTTTTGGTTTTCTTGTTTATTAGATTACATATCAAATCAAAAACAAGAAAACATTTTTCCTTTTTTAAAGCCTACAAAAAAACGGAATTTACACCATTTGTTTTTTTTAATTTGCTTCCTGACCTGGATTGAATGAAATATTTGAATAAACAGATGATACACAGACCCAAGTTTGATAATATTAAAATGTAGAAATGACGACACAAAACAAGTCGATGTTTTAATGAAGTTTTAATCTCCTACATCATTTTGGTTTTGCACAATGTCTCCAGTTTTAGTCTGTCAAATCTTGTTTTAGTGTCACATAAGCCTTATAATACAAAGTGTAGCTTGAACAGACAAGTATGCAAGAAATGACGAGCCCCCTGCAGCCATCCTGTCATCCAACAGAGGACATTCAGTATCATCTCTGACCCTGGTCAGTGAATGTTTAAATGCCAAACACCCAATTCATTACATCTAGTTGAGCTGATTTCCAGTGATATTACACATACAGATGTTGGGGAGTACTACTGTATATGTGTGAAAACAAAAAAGCCGTATGAAGCTATTTCTGGCTCCGGAGAGCTGCGTGAAATCTGATCAATTGCCTTGTCGGTTGGAGCTGAAGACTACGAGTTTGAAAATCTGAAGGTGTGGAATTAGAAAGACGTGAGAGAAGCACATTTTGTTTGTCAAGATGTCAAATATTAAGATGAATGTGTGTTATATCGCTCAACTGCTTCAAACACTTTGTACACTAAAAGGAAGATCTATAACGTGCACTGTGTCAGTTACAAAAGAGCAAAACATCCTTATATCAGATCACATTAGCAGGGAAGGACAAACTTTTTTGCGTTCATAACATTTATTTAACTTAAAGGGAGAGGTTGGCAGAAGAGTTATTAGTTTGGGCTGCAAGCCCTTTTTTTTTTTTTTTTTTTTTTTTGAGTCAAAGGAAGGAATTAACGGAAAACCAGGAACCGGATCATTTCTCGCTTTACAAAAGTACTCGCTCATCTCCTCCTCCATCGCCCTCCGTGGCTGCTCATCCACTCAGAAAACACGTAAAAACAGCATTTACAATATTCATATATACAAATATATAATGTTTACGCACTCACTCGGACACACAGACACGTACAGTCAGGAAAAAAAAAACAAATCAACTGTGACACAAAGTTCACTCCTGTAAATTCTTAGTGTGCTGACCTTTTTCACCTCCACGAATAACTGAAAGGATTCTCCTCACTTCACTGCATCAACTCCGCCGTCATGAGGAGTTTTGTATCATCTCATTGAGCTACTCTCTCAGCCAGTACTTTTTCTCTCATGACAATTTGCTCTGTAATTAACAAACTGTGTGTGTGTGTCAGATTTGCTTTTTTTACTCTCTCAAGTTGCTCATGTCGATGCGAAAATCTCCCAAACTGGCCCTTCATTCGTGTTTGTACAGCTTTGTGAGGAAAAGACACAACAAGTGGTTAAACGCCAGCACACGCTCCAATCTTTAGAACAAGCTCCGTCTACAAATGACTTCACAGTGCAATGGCTGGTTTTTTGTTAAGACATGTATATAAAAAAATGCATCCATCTGTGCTATTTCTATCCGTCCATCTGTGTAGTCGCAAATTGTAGGAGTTCAATTCAGGAGGAAACTGTAAACAGGAACATAATTCGATTACATTTTTTCACTCCCCGACATCGTACATGACCGATCCGCTACTCTTTGGCCTTTTTAGAGTAAGAAAAAGCTGCTATAGCAACAACTACGCTATCTCATACATACCCCTCCCTCTCTTCCACAACGTGTCTCCCTCTCTCTCTCTCTCTATCGAAGGAATAAACCATTAAGAGGAATGTGAAAAACCAAAACAGAATTAGTCACTGCCCCGAATTATCCTCCACCCACCTCTTTTCTGCACCAAAAAAATCTTTACATAGCTCACCCCGATCACTTAATACTGTCTCTGAACCCAACAGTTAGTTTTCTGTGTGCATATATCTACAAGTGCATGTAGAGAGGGAGGGCCAACATGACTTAATTTGGGATTCACGCACCACTACTTTCCAGTGTTTCTTGCATAAACAAAATCAACGAAGCAGGTGTGTGGGGCTGAGAATCCTCAAATATAATATTTATATAATATATCCTGTATGTCTTGTTTTGGGATTGAACACAATGCTACGCTCTCTCCCAAGTTAGTACCTGCTAGGAAATGTAAAATAATGAGTGTGTGTCTGTGGCTTGAGTTTAGTGTGTGAGTTTGTTTTTTTTGCGCTCCTCCCTCCCCGCTTATCGATCCACTCGTCTATCCATCCATCTATCCCTCCCGTCTGGTCTCCATCACACACTCAGCAGCCAGAAGAAGAAGAAGATGGCCACGAACAGGAAGAGGGAGTCTTGCCAGTTGTTATTGCCGTTGTTGAGGTTAGCGGTGCCTTGGTGATCACCCGGTCCATACTGGTCTGACATTGGGGAGAGATGGGCAGGAAAAGGTTAATACTAGGGCTGTCAATCCATTCAAATATTTAATTGCGATTAATTGCATGATTTTTCATAGTTAATTGCAATTAATTACAAATTAATGACACTTTTTTTCTGTTCTTAAAGGGAGATTTGTCAAGTAATACTCTCATCAACATGGGAGTGGGCAAATATGCTTTTTTTTATGCAAATGTATACATATATTTATCATTAGAAATCAATTAACAACACAAAACAATAATTTAATTATTACAAAAGCAGCAAGGATGTACCACTTTAACTAATCATTATCAGCTATTTAGACCCTTCAAATTGGTTTTACTTGGGAAAGAAAGAGGTTTGTTAACCAGTGAGAGAATAACGTTTGTGTCTTCGTGCGTCTACCTGCTCTGTGAAAGGGGTCGTTGGCGTTGAAGACTGTGGTGAAGAAGCCGAAGGGGAAAGCACCGATGCCGAAAGACATGTGAAAGCCGGTGTCCCCGAAACCCTGAAACATCTGACAGAAGAAAAAAAACAGTTTAAAAAAATAAGACAAACATAAAAAGAGAATATCAAAATTGTGATCTAAAATCAGTGGGTGAATAAAAACAACTCACCCCGCCTCGACTCTCTGGCTCTGTTCTCTGTCCCTGAGGCCGAGGTGGAGTTTTCAACCTGAACAACCACAGAAGAAAAACATCAAATCATAAGTGACCCATGAGGCGATAACAGAAAACACACACACACACAGAGATGCAGACTCTCGGTGTACCTGGGGTCCTCTTGGCTGGAGCTCCCTCTGCCGTACAGTGGGATGACTTTCTCTCTGCTGATGCCTGCTTTACATACAGGACACTGCTGCCTGCTGGGCCGCGTCTCCAACCACTGAGAGGAGCAACGGAGGAAGAAAGATTAACAACACAGATCAGATAAAAACACCTTTCTACTGTCTAAATGCTGGGATCAGTGCCAAAGTCTAAGAAAAGCTTGTGTCCAGCCGCACATTCACAACAAAAACTTGGAAGAGATTAACAGTAAATACATTTCCACAAATGGTTGCAGTCATGTTTAATCTCTACTTGAATCTATGGTATGTAGTGCTTATGCTGCTACACTGAGAGCGGTGTAAGAGTAGAGTGACGGAGAGAAAGCTGCAGTAAACAGAGGCATTAAGTGCATTAGCATGTTTAAGCTGCACTAAGTCAACTGACAGGTGTAGTTTCCATGCTGAGGTTACATCACAACCGTGTGCTGATTACATTTAGGTTAACATGCTGAGTGCTGGAGTTAAAAAAAGGCCCGGCTCACACAGGTGTGTTTTCACCTATTGTGTCTGATTAGAGACCTCCTCTGTTGGCAGGTACAGTACAGACCTACTGTCCCTTTACCGTTGGGGTTTAGCCATTTTACAGTTCAGACAGACCACACCGACCAGCACACGGAGTTTGCTGCAGTCTGGTGTTGTGGTATTGTGTATAACGGGTTGATGGGGCGATGTTTGAATCAATGACTCGGCCACAAACACGCAAGACAGGTACGTTTTGACATATGGAAGTGCCTGAGCTGGTCGGAGCTCGCACAGAAACTGGCAAATTCTTGAATTAATCAGTTTTACAGGCTTCAGTGGAGGTGAGTGGGGTGGAGTTAAAGGGGACATATCATAGAAAAACTCACTTTTTCAGCGCTTGTGTTCATACATTTGGGTATCCAGAGTGCCTACCAACCCACAACCAACTGTGAAGTAAGACAACCCAGTCAGTTTTTTGTGGGCTGCCCAGATCAGAAAACACGTGATTCAACAAGTCATTCAGATGTGCTACCTCTTCCTACGTCACATACAGGCTCATTAGAATATATACCTTTGGATATTTTTCTCACGAGCCAATCAGAGCAGACTGGGCTTTTTCAGGAGGGGGGCTTAAAGAGACAGGCACTAAAACGGAGCGTTTTAGACAGAGGGTGAATACAGGTATATTCAGACAGACAGTATGTGAGAAATAATGTGTTTTTTGAACATTCAAGCATGTAAACATGTTCTAGTAGAAACCCCAAATACAAGTATGAACCTGAAAATGAGCATGATATGTCCCCTTTAATATTCTCATGGGCTGATGCAACTGACTGGGTTAATCCATCAATTATGTTTTAAGTCTAATTTAAGTCAGAAAATAGTAAAACGTCCATCAATTTCCCAGAACCAAGATGTCTTAAAGTTCTTTTTAGGGCCGCGATTAACTATTGTCCATATTGTCATCGATTCATTTAAGCTGCCGATTCAATCTGCCATCAAAATAGTTGCAGATTAATTTCCTGTCAATCGATTGTCCTGACTGTGATTATAGAACAGCAACCTGCATGGAACCTGTGAATGTGTGGCTAAAGGACGTAAACAACAAGTTGTTGATTTACGTTCTGTCAATCATTTCACTAGACCAACCATTTATTACTACATAGACATTGACGACCTCACAATTAACCCTTTCTAAGTCCCGCCCCCTCCCCTTAGTTACTGTTGCTAGGGTTCCAAGCTTGCTCAACTGTTATTGGAAGCACCTGTGTGTCTGTTTAACGAGTATCATGACAGAGGAAATACTCACTTGGTGAAGACAGGGCCAGCTGTAGAGACAGAGACAAACAAAACATTAGTCTGCATTCTCACAATAGTCACCAGCTTGCTTCGATAACAGCACCCACATTCCTGGAGGCAATTTATTATATGTATAATATTATGTATAGATTAAATGTGAAGTCTGTTTTTGGTAACGGTGTGAATCTTCCCGTGGAGTCCCACCTGGACAGAAGCACCTGTTCCTAACGAAGGGGCTGATTAAACGTGTCCCTGCTCCCCGTCGTTAGTATTAATTGGCTCCATCTGTTGTCAGCACTACGGCCGACCTGCTGCTGCATTGTGGGAGTGCATGATGCAGGTTTGAGGAAATGCCACATCAGTGAGTCTTTGTCTCTCTCTTACACCTTTATAACTCTGTAACGGCCAACAAATATCTAACTGTACAAAGATATGTTGAAAGTAGGGCTGTCCTGAATACTATTTTTTGGACTTCGGTGAGAAATATTCGAAGCTTCACTGAGTGGCATGAGGCTGACAAGTTCTTCTGTCTGTCTCCATCTCCCCCCGTTTCTGTCTGACAATAATAATTAATGTTGAATATGAATAATGTTGTGGAATTATTTTTATCTAATGGGCTATTTGGAGACTTATATATTATTATTACATATTATTATTCAGGTCAGCCCTCGTTGAAAGAGATAACTCGTTAGTCTCTCTAACTGCACCATATAGTGCACTTTATTACCCGGCTTTGTTGAATACTCGACTCTGATTGGTCAATTACGGCGTTCTACGGTTTGTTATATCTGTTTAGCAGACCGCTGCTATGGATGCAGTTCTGACCTCAGATTCTGGAGGACCATTTTAAATATTGATTTCTTAAGTAAGTAGCCTTGTAATAAGCGAGGCCGCTTTGCGTTGGGGTCGTGCATCACCCTGTCTGGGTTTATTTTTATCCCTTACATAAATTAAATGTGTGAATAAATGAGTTTAATTTGCCCCTAAGACCTCAGCTAATTAGAGTTCAGCCACTATAGAAAGCTTATTAAGTTTCCATGAGGTAAGCAGAGCTCGTTTTACAAGATAAGATAACATGTTCCTGTCATGATGGTACGTTTTTTGACTGAGAAGACATGTGGACGTAAAACAATACAGCAACGTTTGTAGCTGGAAACTATTCTTTTCTCTTTTGTATAAATGCATCATTTCTGACTTTACCGTGTTCTTAAAGCAGCAGTGGGTAGAATTGGAGCAAATTTGATTAAAAAAGTTATTTTTATAAAACACTATATCCTGACAGTAGTGCCTGAGACAGGTAATATGAAAAAAATCATGTGCCTCTGTGTCCTCCGGTGCTCCTAACGGCATCTGTAAGATTTCACAGACCGGAGGAAAACGACCAATCAGAGCTGATCTGGAGGCTTGCCGTCTCTGAGCAGCTGTCAATCACTTGCAAACTCCGATCAAGCGGTCAAACTAGGCAGCGCTGATCAAATATGAATCAATATTCTGTTACTTTAATGCCTATTTCTCGCTTCAAATGTTTTCAGAAACATCTTGTGGTGTACTGTTTAGCTGAAAAATGAGAAAGTTTGTGATGAGCAATGTTGAGATCAGTTGAGAAAACACCAAGCACCGCCCACCAGCCGCAGCAAACTCTCATTTTACAGCTAAACAGCACACTACAAGATGCTTCTGAAAACATTTTATGTGAGAAATAGGCATTACAGTAACAGAATATTGATTCATATTTGATCAGCGCTGCCTGGTTTGACCGTTTGATCAGAGTTGGTGAGTGATTGACAGCTGCCTCCGTTGGATGAACAGCCAATAGGAACGCTCTCTCTCTGAAATGACCTGTGATTGGCCAAAGATTTTTTTAAATCCTGAAAACAGAGCCATGAGGAGGTGCAGAAGTCTAGTTTTCTCTCAGAACACTTGAATTACAATATGCTGAAAGGTTATTTTTGCCCAATGATGCCAGAAATAAACTGCCTACTGCAGGTTTAACGTCTCTAAAAAGTGCTTCTGTCAGAGATTCCCTGTGAGATAAACTCCAACAGCAAAGTGAACTGGGATCATGCAGAGGAACAGGCAGGACTTGTTTTCAACACTTTCAGCACTTCAAAAGCATAAAACATTCAAAACCTCAGTCATTGCCTCAGGTGGGCCAAACCAAAACACGAAAACCACAAAACATGCAGGCTTTTTCCTCTCACATACAGAGCGTGGCTCGGTGTGTACAGTATTAGTGTAACGGCGGCTATCAGATCGCTGCTGAGAATGGCATTCCTGTGGCTACAAACAGCCGAACAAAGCGAGGCCTAAGTTAACACAACAACCCATTCAACTGTGATTCGACATGTGGCCACACGTATAGCCGAGCTCTTGTGACCTGAAAATAACTGCTTAATTTCCAATAAGAGGCTCAGAAACCATTCAGACTGCAGACTCCATTATATGAGCCCACTAGAGCCATTAAATGGACGCAGAGTCTCATTTTCATAACATCAAATTTAGAATAAGAAGATAAGCCGAGAGTGGATTATTGTCTAGTTACTCCCCTCTGATCTTAATCATGTGTTCACAGACATGCACGGCAGTAATGTTTCACTGAACACAATGCTTGGTGGGTGTTTTAGACAAGACAAAAAGCCTTATCTGAAACGTTAGCTGCAGCAACGGGAAGAGTTTGGCTGCGTGGAACTACAGTAGAGCGGCAAAAATTAATTGATTTGTTGTCAACTATTAAATTGTTGGCCAACTATTTTGATAATCGATTTGAGTAATTGTTTTTAAGAATTAACAATTCTCTGATTCCAGCTTCTTTAATGTGAATATTTTCTGGTTCCTTTACTCCTCTATCACCAAATTTTTTTGAGTTGTGGACGAAACGAGACATTTGAGGACGTCATCTTGGGCTTTGGGAAACACTGATCGACATTTCTCACCATTTTCTGGCATTTTATAGACCAAACAACTAATCATGAAAACAATCAAAAGATTAATAGACAATGAAAATAATCGTTAGTTGCAGCCCTGATCTGTCGTAAATTTTTATGCTGCACCTAATAATTCCTAATTCCCATGTTGACGTCTTCAAATGTCTTGTTTTGTTCAAAAAATAAAAAGATTAACGGAGCAAAGGAGTCGAAATAGTTAAAAATGCATGTTTTGAGAAACCCGGGGTGGTTTATTCAAATTACGTTTCCATACAACCAGTTAACTTTCAACAACCTGAAACCAATAATTCCTTCCTGTTGATCGACTAATTGATTCGGCTCTAAACTTGACTGAACCTGCTGGGGGGAAAAAAGAGGCCAAGACTAAACGTGAACTATTCCAGGATCACAATGTTTTTAATGAAGGTAATACTGTAACTACAGTATATCCACTTTAATATAACTAACAGTGTAAAATAACGAGTCCATCAATCGGTCAATTGATCAATTAGTTGATCTACAGACAAATAATCGGCTAAACTAAATTTAGATCCGGCTTCTCAATTGTGCAGATTTGCTGCTTTTCTTTATCTTCTTTGATGGTATGATCAATATTTCAAGGTTTCAAAGTGTTTGGTCTGGAGAAAAATAAGAGCATTTTTCACTATTGTCTGATATTTTATAGACTAAACGCTTAAAAACAATAATAATGGCAGTAGGGGTGTTGTGATACTGTATTGATTTTCAAAAACACTATAAATGTTTCATGGATAGATTACATGTTAAGATGAATTTGCAAAGAGATGTGCCCTCTCAAAGTAGTGCTACAGTGTGATGTTGGATGATACAGGGACTGTGATGAAGGCAACTTTTTTTAAAGCTCAGATTTTATGCATATGGTGGTGTATTCTTTATAATATGATAGTTTTCCTAAAATTAGATTTAAAACCGTTGGGAAACACTGATCGACATTTTTCACCATTTTATAGACCAAACATCTAATCGATTAATCGAGAAAATAATCAACAGATTAATCGACAATGACATTAGTTAGTTAGTTAGTTAGTTAGTTAGTTAGTTAGTTAGTTAGTTAGTTAGTTAGTTAGTTAGTTAGTTGAAGCCCTACTTTTCTTTTGATCTAATTTTCCTCGCTCTAATTCCAGCATGCGCTCTCATTCAGTCTCGGTGCATGAGCGCTCACTGCAGCCTGTGTGGCCGGCGTCTTTCACTCAGGGATCATAAAGACGTCACACGTTCATTAACCTCAAAATACTGAAGTGACGTTAATGTCTCTTTCACACAAATCATTTCCTCTAGAATCTCGTGCAGTTTGCTTGCAGGGCGGCTTTCTGAATTTACTTAAAATTTTAATTTGTCACAGTTTCCTGAATAATTGATGTCATAGTTCGACAGTTACAGGTAAAATGCAGGTTGAGTTTCTGATGCTAGAAAAGTGATACTGGCTCAATTCAATGAAGCATTTCTATTGTGCTAACTCTATTTATTTGTGAGCATTTTGGCTACAAATGTAGTTGTTTTGCTGCAGCTGAACTATCAGAGAAATGATCCAAAGACCAAAGAAAATAAATGGTGTCAAAGTAAAATAAAAGCAGGGTTAGAAGTTTAACTCACACTGAGGCCATCTAAAATACAAAATGTAAGCTACGTGACAGAGTGACATTGATTTATAATATTTAAATTCTAATAGAAATATAAAGACCATTAACAAGCAATTAAGTTGCAATTTTGATTTGAAGTTGCAGCAGGTGATCCAACGTCATCATCACCTTTCATCCTTGCTGGTAGTTTCATCACAGTTTCATCACGTTTCACAGAAGATGAGAGAGACGAAGGGGGACACAGGTAACCTAGCAACTAAGTTACATCAGATCCCCGAACGCAGGAGCTTTGATGCAACTGTGAGGTGAATTTCCCTGATCAAATATTAAATAAATCAACACTAGATTATTAGACAATATTGAGATAATGAAAAAGGCCTCAGGCTCTGTGGTCTTGTGTACTTTTTAACACACAATTTTATAAAACACACTTCAAAGCTGAGCATCTCTTCTTTTCGTTCATACCTACGTACTGCTCTGCATGTTTAGTACAGAAATGTCGCTTGTATTACTTTAAAAAAGCCAACTTCCTTCTTGTAGAGGAGAAAAAAAGACTTGTTAGCATAATAATTAACTGTCCATCTCTCTTAAAACTGTCTGTCCTCCAGTTCAGTCTTTATTTTAGGTTTGAGAAAAGAGACTTTGGTGTCATGTGCGCTGCTGTAAATCAGTTGATCACAGCTTAGTGTCCATTTTTATAAGTTGTTCAGTTTAGCAAAATAAAAGGCCAGTTTTTATGCTTTAAAAAGGTGCAGTGTGTAGGATCTGGCGGATTCTACTAACAGAAACTTCACCCATGTGCTCCAAGTGTGTAGGAGAACTACGGTGGCCGACGCGAAAAGGTGAATGTCCCTCTCTTGAGCCAGTGTTTGATTTGTGCTTTCTGGGCTACTGTAGAAACATGACGGACTCCGTAAAGAGGACCTGCTCCGTATGTAGATATAAACGGCTCCATTTAAGCTAACAATGATTCATATTTTCAGGTGATTACACACTAATGAAAACATACTTATTCATTATTTTGTTCCATTTCTGCCAATAGACCCCCCCGAAATGTTACGCACTGTTCCTTTAATTTTGCAGCCTTACTAGACATTTTAATTATTATTTTCAAATAGAAGACAATACGTAATTCACTTCACTTGCAGGCTGGGCGTGATGCTAATTTCTAAACACACACGGGGGGGAGCTTATGACATTGTCTTACGGGCCGGATCGGCAGTTTAAAACCCTGGTTCAGGGTCAACCTATGAGACACCTTGTACATGATGGTCTTTTACAGCTCAAAACATTTTGTGTGTTTCCCAGAGGGTTTCTCCGTTGAGTAAAAACCTTGACACTGAAAAGGAGATAACATGCGTAGCCACAAAGAGACCACGGTTTAAAGACTTGCAGGAGGAGCATCCCTACTAACCTACTTCCTTAAACTCTGTCTCCTGTTTGTTTCCAAAACACACCCAGACAGATCATTATCATTTAAAACTCCCACAACATACGTCACTAACGGGTAAAGGGAGGTCACGTTTTCTTCTGTGTTATAACTTTTACTACTGCTTACAGTATTATGCCCTTACGGTTTGACCCCAATCCCAATCTCTTGGCTCTAATCTCACATTAGCCTCAACTAGCGAGCGAGCAAGGCCATCAGTCAACACTCATGAATGAGTCTTTTAAAACACGTCACTGTATGTGTGAATGAATGTTCAACACAAAACCGTTTGAAGGTTGAGAGATTCTTGCGCAAGGCTTGATTTAAAAACCGAGATAGGAGAAGGGGGGACGAGAATCACAGTTAAAGTGCAACCGAGGGTGACAAGTCACTTTCACTATTGATTAATCTACTAAACTAATGAGACGTATGGGACATTTTATGGTTGATAAATAAACTTATCAGTGCTCTCGGGTAGGCAAACCTCAAACATGCTGCATCTTTGGCATTCCTGTTCTGCAATTACTTATTAGCTGACATATAAATCAATATTATTATAACGGAATTGAGCAAATATTAGCCGATACAGTGATTTATTGGTCAGAAAGTTGCATTTATATTATGTCATTTTGATTTATCAGGGATACTGCTAACAGTTTTTGAGTGATTAATATGATGCTGGCTTTTATCATCCCTCTCTGGCCATTTTATTTTGCTTTCTAAATTGTATTTTACCCCCAGGTGTTTCTTGTTTTTATGATCCCTCTGTTGATTGTATTTTATTCTTTGCTGATTTATTTATTTATTTATTTTTAATTGTTTTCCTGAAAAGCATTTTGTAACCTTGTTTAGAAAAGTGCTATATAAATAAAGTTTATTATTATTATATATTTTCATCTCAATGAATTTATGATGTTTTTAGTGTATACTGTCAGAAAATTGCGGAAAAATCCATCCAAAATTAAGATATTTTAATTACTTGTATTATCCAACCAACTGCCAAAATAACTAAAAATATAAATTTTTCTATTATTTAAAATACAAAAAAGCAGCAAACCCTAATATTTAAGAAGATGGAACCAGAATATTTGGTATTTTTGGTGAAAAACAATTAAATTTTCTGTTTATCAACTGATCAGTTGATCAACTATTTGTTTTAGCACCACTGCACACCTGCCAGGTGCACCGAGCATGGACCTGATCTCAAAGCTGCAAATGATCACTGAAAGTTAATTTGTCACACAGAGGGTGTGTGTGTGAGCAGTTGTGACCTCTGACCTACATCACACCATATGATGATATATGATCAACTTAACTGCTCACAAGATCAGAGCAGATCACATGTGCAATCTGCAGATATATGGTGAGTGACCAGCAGCCTTCATCAGAGACATCAGGACCACAAACAAGGTTTTATAAGAGCCATTTTAGGCAAAAGAAAATGTGTCTGGAGACACAAAACATTTGAGCATTGTGATGAAGTAACACACATTGTAACACAGCTTATAGTCTAAGTATATTGTATATAAGTCTAATGCAGGGCCCAAGAGCAAATGTACTACGGAGTATTAGGGCCACATTGAGGGAAAAAACATCTGAGATAAAGTCGCAATATTACAAGAAAAAAGTCATATTGTAACGAGAAGAAAATCGTAATATTACGAGAATAAAGTCATAACTTTACCAGAAAAAAGTCGGAATATTACGAGAATAAAGTTATAACTTTACGAGAAAAAAAGTAGTAATATTACAAGAATAAAGTCGTAACTTTACAAGAAAAAAAAGTCGTAATATTATGAGAATAAAGTCATAACTTTGCGAGAAAAAAGTCTTAATATTACGAAAATAAAGTCATAACATAACGAGAATAAAGTCAGAACTTTACGAGAAAAAAAGTTGTAATATTACGAAAATAAAGTCATAACTTTACGAGAAAAAAGTCGTAATATTACGAGAATAAAATAACTTTACGAGAAAAAGTCGGAATATTACGAGAAAAAAGTTATAACTTTACGAGAAAAAAAGTCGTAATATGAGAATAAAGTCATAACTTTACGAGAAACAAAGTCGTAATATAACCAGAATAAAGTCATTACTTTACGAGAAAAAAAATAGTAATATTACGAAAATAAAGTCATAACTTTACGAGAATAAAGTCATAACTTTACAAGAAAAAAGTCGTAATATTACGAGAAAAGAAATTGCAGATATGGTGAGTGACCAGCAGCCTTCATCAGAGACATCATGGACCACAAATTTATAATGTTTAACCAGGCTTCACTCATCACCACTGCATCTCTGACAACAAAACCAACTTCAGTTTTATCTAACTAACAAGCCATCTTTGCCGCTGTCACCTGCTGTTTAAAAAACGCGTTTTTGGGGCGTGATTCTGCCGCGGTACATGTCAAACTGACGGAGGCCGCGGCAAAACTACACACCGGTCAGAAACAACAACAACCTCCTTCCACACATCAGAAACTACCCCGGTCTCGTACCAGAACAAGTGGCCGCACATACTGATGACCGCGTCCCGGGCAGTGTCCAAACAAATGTTGCACTCGAAGGTGGCCCGGTCCCGCTCCCGGTCGCCCTCTGCGCCGCTGCCGCTACTGCCGCCTCCTCCACCGCCGCTACTGCCGCTGCTGCCGCCCGGCCCGTCGCTGCTCTCCCCGGCCGGGAATCCTCCTCTGCTGGCCGGCCCGCCGTCACTCGAGCACCGGGGATCCGCGGCCGCCATAATAATGTTACTGTTTACTTAGTGAGGAAGGTAACGAACCCAACCGAACCGCACCGGGCCCGACCCGAGCTGTTAATGAGCTGTGTCTGAGTCTGGCGACGACGAGGTGTCACCAGACCGAGAGGCTGCTGCTACATGGAGGTGTTATGGATTATTACGGGCTACTGCTGCTGTCGCTCCACCTGAATGAAGACTTCCGCTTCCGGGAAAAACACAGAGGAGGGGCGGGGAGGATATAAACACCCACCCTGAATTATATAATAATAATAATAATAATAATAATAATAATAATAATAATAATACAAATTATAATGATAATAATAAATAAATAAAAACCAATAAATAAACAATAAATAAAAAACAAAAAAACTATAGTAATAACAACAATACTACTACTACGACTAATAATAATAATAATACAAAAAATAAAAACAATAAATAAATACAAAATAAACAATAATAATGAATAATATATGGATAACATAAGAATAATCATCATGATAAGCATAATAATAATAATAATAATAATAATAATAATAATAATAATAAATCAATTCATCAAAAAATGGTAGAAAAAAGTCAACATGTAAGGAATGACAAAAAAAATACGTATAAAATGTTGAATAACAATGATGACCTACTAAATCAAACACTATCTAAATAAATGTAAATGTTTAAATGTCAAACCATGTCAACCTGTTTTTTATTTTATTTTTTTTGTTTAATTTATCGTTTTAGTATTGTTTTATCAACGATCTTTTTAAGAGAAACTGATTTAGTTAAACGAATCTAGAGTTCTCCTCTTTATTATTTTATTTTATTTTATGTTATTTTATTTTATTTTATTTTATTTTATTTTATTTTGTTTCTGCACAATCTCCTGTTCCACACTCCAGTCCAGATGGTGGCTCCAAAGAAGAAGAAGATCTCCGGAACCATCGTCGTATGTCTCCTTGTTTCCGCCCGGAGTCATGAGAAGCAGACACCACACGCGTGTTGTGTGTTGTGTACCACTAAAAATTGTCCATGCTTGTATCCTAAAGTGATAATTTGCAAATTTGTACGTAAAGACCTCCATAAAAAAAGAGTAAATGTAACCGGAAGACTCCTCCTCAACGGCTACGGACATTTTAAGGTGCGGCACCGACGTTAACGTCAACAAGTAGCACGTTTCTCTGAGTTCAGCTTCCAGCCAGCAGACAGCAGCCAGCTTCCAGCATGGGGCTCAAGCGACAGAAACAAGCCAAGAAGACCATCAGCTTCTACAAATACAACTTCAGCTTCAGGGAACCCTTTCAGATCCTCATCGATGGGACTTTCTGTCAGGCAGCTCTGAAGAACAAGATCCAGATCAAAGAGCAGATGCCCAAATACCTGATGGGAGAAGTGCAGCTGTGCACCACAAAGTGAGTACATTTACTTCAGAAAGTTGCATTTATGTCATATTATTTTGATTTATCAGGGATACAGCTAACAGTTTTGAGTGATTGATACAATAGAGTCTAATATCTAGCGTTAGCCTTAGCTCTCTCTAATGTGGCTCCTGTTCTCTGATCGAACCTCTAGACCAGACCAGGACCAGAAAAAGTCAGAAAAATGTAAAAAAAAAAAAAAA